>SNQJ01S0017737.1:105534-130310 GCA_010110895.2 Picea sitchensis
GAAGAGTCAGTATTACCAGTACATAGATACAATGTACCTACCTTCTCTCCTTTCGCTATCACCAATGATCCTTTGATGACCTTCCACATATTATCTATAAATATGGAAATACAAACTTCACTTTCCAACTGCCCTATTGAAATCAGATTTTTTCTTAAATCTAGAACATGTTTTACCTCTTTCAACAACCATTGGTTTCCATTTTGTTGCTTTATTTTTACCTTTCCCATTCCAACAATTTTCCATGGTTTATCATCACCCAAATGAACCTGTCCAAAATCACCTTGAACATAATCTAGAAAATATTTCCTATGGGGTGTGGCATGAAATGAAGCTCCTGAATCTACTACCCAAGTCTCAGAAATATTATCTACATAAAGAATCAAAGAATCTAGTAACACATCACCTGTTACATTTGCTTCATGATTTCTCTCCTGCTATCCATCTCTTTGTTTCTTTGGAGCTCTGCAGTCTTTCTTTAGATGTCCTTCTTCCCACAATTCCAACACTCTATCTTTCCAAGTCTGGATTTGGATCTTCCCTTCCTAGAATTCCCGCAGTTTCCTAAGCCCTTTCCTCTATCCTTTTGTCTTCCCCTGTTCTCCATGTTCAACGCATTTCCTGATGTCTCACCTGTGCTTTTCCGTCGCATTTCCTCACTAAGGATAACACCAACAACATAATCAAACTTTAAAGTATTTGAACTAGAGACAGAGTTACTTACAGCCATGACCAAGCCATTGCAACTTTCTGGCAATGAGCACAAGATTAGAAGAGCCCTAACCTCATCATCAAAGTCCACTTTTACAGAACTTAGTTGATTAGTAACCATATTAAATTCATTTAAATGGTCTATAATATACCCACCTTCTGACATCTTCATATTAAATAATCTCTTCATTAGAAATACCTTATTCGACGTCGAGGGTTTTTCATACTATTTGGCCAACGCATCCATCAAACCCACCGATGTTGCCAGGCTCAGCCGTATCGTTCCTAGAGCCTTTTTGTCAAGAATCTCCCATTCTTCGTCCTTCATGGCCACCGACTTCTTTTCTACTCCACTCAATGGTAGGAATAGATTCTTATGATATAAATAGTCTTCCATCTGCATCTTCCATAACTGGTAGTTTTGGCCGTTAAATTTCTCGACCCTAAATTTTCCATCTTCCGACATTGCTCCCACTCGAACCAGGAACCCTCTTTTCCTGTGAGTTACCTTACGCTCTGATACCAGTTGCTAGAAAAAACAGGATCGCGGAGCAATAAAATAAAACAAATGAAGAAACAAAACACAGAAGACACACAATACAAGAGAGGCATAGATTTACATGGTTCACCTAGTGTGGGCTACGTCCACCAGAGAAATTGCCAGGTCCTTCCTTTATTATTATCCAACAAATGAAGGGATACAACCTACAACAAAACGTGTTGTAACTTCCTCGTCTTTCTCTCACAGTCTCCTCTCTCAGAATACAATATTCATCATCATCCATAGACACAATACATTTCCCTCATAAAATAGGGTTGCCTTCTAGGGAAAAAAACCCTAACATAATCTCTACCGTTAGATCTGCGACCTTATAATGAACGGTCCAGATTTACAATGAAATTACAATATACTTTTACAAGGCAATTTTTTCTTCGGGGGCTTCAACCCCTAACCCCTGTTGGGGGCCCTCTTTCCCCCAGACCCCCCAACTGGGGGGATAGCCCCCCCGGATTCCGCAGAGGGGGTACCCCCCCTCTTCACTCCCCCCACATGGAAGAGTGTACATACTTATGGGGTGTAAAAACTTCATGGGGTATAAACACGGCTGAAAGCAAGGACCTCTGAATCAGGAAGATAATCAGGCTTCACAACCAACAATGAGATCTACTGAAGAATCATGAAAAGAATGTCATATCTGGGGACAAAACGTTAAAAAGAGTGAGAATATAAAAGGGGATGTTGAGACCGTGGAACCCAACAAAGGCAGAGATCGAGAGTTGGTTGAAAACAAAGGAGCTAAAATTTGCGCAGAAAGATAACAAAAACCTGAAGTTAACACCACACAATAATTTGGACAAGTATGCATTTAGCGACTTGCATGAAGTATTTTTCTGTGATTTCCCAGATGTGTTACAGGAGTGGATATTGAGGTTGAAAAAAAAATCACCCTACAAATCAGATCAAACATCTAGAGTGGAATTCTATGGAGATTGCACAATTACAACAAGTTGACGATAAATTTATGCATGCAGTAGATTTCTGATTAGACAACATTGTTGCAGGATTTATCATAGAATTTGCAGTAGATATTGCGAAGTCTTACAATGCAGTAGAGAAAGAGTACTTGAAAGGACCTAGAGGTAGGTATATCAGATCATTATATACTTCCATTAGGATGTTACTATACAACAAAGGTGTAACGACAATGGCCTTAGACAACTAAACTTACCTCTGTGCATGGGGGAAGGGCGGAAGAACTAACAAGAGATAGAGAAATGGAGGAAGAGATGGATAAAGGAAATAAGGAGGAGGCCTTGGATCCAATCATGATGGAGGAAGACCATATCAATAAGATCATGGAAATATCTCAAAGAACGTGCAGTGGAGTACCCTACCAATACAAGATGAACAATGAGGAGAAATCCATAGCTGCGAGGGAAGGCTTGGCAAGTGATGAAGAAGAGGTAGAGGATCTCCAGGCTATGGAGCAGATTGAGGAAATCCTACATGTGACATATGAAAGGAAGAAAAGTGGTCCAAGAGAAGAAACTGGAGGCATAAATCCTATCCATATTAGTATCAGTGTGGAACCCATAAACCCATGTGCGACTAATACACTAGAATGAACACCACCATTTAGACAACCAAATTTAAGTGGAAGAAACACATCATGAAGTACATCTACACAGGGAGAAACAACTGGGGGAATGATTCTAAGAAGCATTGGTCAAGGATCTACATCACGTGGAGGTAATAGTTGAGCACTCAGGATGGCAGGACATGATCCCACCATTAAGTTACCAGAATTCAAGGGAGAGACGTCAGAGGACCCTGAGAATCACTTGTTCATCTGTGAAAATATCTAAGAAGAAAATAAGATCATAGATGAGGATACAAAACTTGTGCATTTATCCATCACACTAAGATACCGCACACTGGATTGGTACATGAGCTTAGCTGCAAACATTCCACTAGGAACAACCAAAACAGTTGGGGATATCAAGAAGTTGTTGATAAATGAATTCTAGAAGCGTATCTCAGAGGATCAGTACATGAATGAGATGATATAAATCAGACAGAAACCAAGGGAATCTATCTGGGAGATTGACCAGAGATTCAAACGATTGAAGGGAATACTGAAATATGTCATAACAGATATGAAACATAGACACTTGTTTGTGAATTCACTACTACCACACTTGAAATACCCTTTGAGACAATAAAAGTTTCAAACTCAGGTAGAGGCTCTGCAGGAAACCTTGCAACTAGAAGAGAACCAATACCAGAAGACAGATCCACAATAGAGGAGGTGAAGGAGGCCCTGAAGAATTTAACATTTCAACTGAACCAGAACAAGAGTAAGGACAAAAGAGGTGTTGTTTGGTGTACCACATGTAGGAAAAAAGGACACCACAAGAACGAATTCCAAACATTCGTGAAGTACATGGTAACAGGACTACCAAACCCTTTTCCATTAGGAGGACTATGGTGTGAGATATGTAAGACACATGGGCATGATACATACCATTGTCCAATGATGCAAAAATACTATAAAGTACCTAATAGCTCATATTGCAACTTTTGTAAGTCATTAGGCCATGATGAAAACTATTGCAGGACAATCGAGATGATGAGGGAAAGAACATTAGAAACCTATAAGGTGTAGGCATAGATTATGAGAGGGAAATTTGCACCACATTTTAACCAAGTACCATCCCCATATAACATTGCGCAGCCGCAGTACAATACGACACATCCACAATATAATCTCACGCAGTATAAACAGGTGCCTCAGTACAACACAGTGTGAGGAGATAGAGTTGTATATAGAGGTGGAGGATGAGGTAGAGGAGGATTTGGAAAAGGCATAGGACTGGTGGTATGCCATAACTATCAACAACCAGGACCCTATGTAAGAGAATGTCCAATTCCACCTGCGACATGTATGTATTGTCACGCATCAGACCATGACACAGAAGACTATCTGAAACTATTGGGGAAGACTGAGGAAAAGAGAAATCAAAACAATCAGAATGTTCAATGGATTTATGCAGAAGTGAGGGATGATGGAATAAATATCAATATAGATACGCGTGGAGGAGCTAAGACAGAAGATGATGCAGTAAGACAAGATCCAGAACAACACCAACGGGTGAAGAAGAATGTCAAACCATAGAAGTAGTTTGATGCATGGAACGAAAAGGAGATATTCAAGAAAGACAGACAAGAATTATTGAATCCAAACATTACATCTACATTACTTGTGCAACATACCTAGGATGTACCAATGTACGAGATTCCTTCATCGCTGGATCACACTAATGGAGCACAACCCCTAGGATAAGTAAGTACCATAAAGGCTTTTCTACAATCCTGTGTTAAACTAACAAATGATCCATCATCTGTTAAAATGTTACAAAATATGTTATAAAGGTGTAACATAGACATAGAGGGAAATATAGAGCAGAAAAAAGTTAATCACTTGCATACAAGGAGGAGGACAAGTAGATAATTCAGACTGAATTCCAACATTGGAGATTTCAACATGGGGGATATTATATTGTATTTAGGCTCCGAAGTGAATGTTCTACCCAAGAATACAAGGAAATGTATGGGAGAGGCCACATAAGGATATTCACTTGTTCAATTGAAACTAGAAAATCAACACAGGGTTCTTCCAATTGAAATGCTAAAGGGTGTGACAATAGTTTTGGATGGAGTGCGCACTAAAGCGGATTTCGAAGTGATAGAAATAGTGAATGGCACAAAACCTTATCTGACATTACTTGGATTGGATTGGGCATTTGAAAATCAGACCATAATCAATTTGAAGATGAGGAAGATGACATTCGAGTCAGGAGAGTACACATTCATTGTGCCACTAGATCCATTAGAAGGAGGAAGGTTTGTAGAACCCACTTGCTTAGACCTATAGGAAATCAACCAGTTATATAGAGCCATTGCGTGAGAATAAGATCATGTGAATCCAACTACAAATGGGGTACTCAGTTGCAAAAGTATCACTTCATGTGTGTCAGACTTAGATATAGGGTTGGAGAATTGGCAACAGAGATTACATGAAGTATCCACAAGAAGGTGCACAGGAATAGACCGCACAGTAAGATGGCTAGGTACATAGATAAGAGAACCTCCTAGTTTTCATGAGGTGAATGACTTAGAAGAATTCCTCACAAGATACAAAGATCAAGTGTTAGAAAATCAGAGGCTCTTATCTCTGTACATATCACTCAATGCAACACCTGGAAGATGGTGGGGTGTGCACAAAGGGACAGTCAAGGATGGGTACCAATGTAAGTGATTAATGCACATCATATTTGGCACAAAACAGGGAAGCAATCAACTACATAGATATGATGGACAAGGGACACCAACAGAAAACGTAGAGAAGTGAAAACCACTATGGAGAATGACACTACCAGAAGAATGGTCTCATCACTTTATTCACACATTGGAAGTAATTCCAGCAAACTGGTATGTAGACCATGAATTGCGCAGAGGCACCGTAGAATGGACAATGTTATAGCATAATTTTATAGTCACTTTCTCATTTGAACATGAGAATCCCAACATGGATTCAGTACTCAAATATATTAGAGGGGTAATATTCATTCAAGAACCAGAGTTTAAACTTATAATAGAGTATCAAAAACATAACAGACATATAGTGAAAGAACTATTGTCATGCTATCATGTGCAGGAAGAAGCACCAGATGAAGATGACCCATGAAATATTTAAATTATATAAATTGAAGGAGAAAGGGAGGTGGAAGGTACATCTCTTGAATAATAAGTATTTGTTGCACCAATCAAGGTGAAGAAAGTAAATATTGGGACAAATGATAATCCCAAAATGGTCAGTGTTGGAGATTACTGGGTTGAACAAAAAATAGATAGAATAACAAAGTTGTTTCGTGAGTACAGTGACCTATTCCCAACAAACTTTACAGAGATGAAAGGAAAAGTAGGAGATCTAGGAGAGATGAATATACCTATCAAAATCGAGGCCAGGTCAGTCAGACAACAACCATATAGACTAAACCCAATATATAAGCATAAAGTAAAAGAAAAAATTGACAGAATGTTGGAAGCTGGAATCATAGAACCAATGGAGGAGTCTAAATGGGTAACCCCTATGGTAGTTATGGAGAGGAAGCAAGGAAGCATAAGGATATGTGTCGATTTGAGGAATATCAATTATGCTTTCGTACATGACCCCTTTCCTACCCTTTTAACAGATGAAGTATTAGAGAATGTAGGAGGCTAGGAAGCATACTCATTCACAAATGGATTCTCAGTCTACCATCGGATCAAGATAGCTCTAGAAGACATGTACATGACCACTTTTTCCATAGAATAGGGATCCTACCAATACACAGTCATGACTTTTGGACTGAATAATGCACCATCAATATTCTCAAGATTAGTCATAGCTGCATTCAAAGAATTCATCCATCAGTTTTTAGAAGTATATCTGGATGATTGGACAGTCTATAGTCTCTTGAAAGATCATGTCGAGGTATTAAGGACAATGTTGGAAAGATGTAGGCAGTGTAAAATATCATTAAATATCGAGAAGTGCATCTTTGGGACACCTTTTAGATACTATTGGGCCATATAGTGTGAAAACAAGGCTTGCTAGTATATTCTACCAAGATTGTAGTGATTGTCAAATTATTACCACCAAAATCAGTATGTCAGTTGAGAGAAACATTGGGACACACATGATACTACATGAAATTCATAAAAGGGTATGTGCATATCGCTGCGCCGTTGGAGAAACTATTGAAGAAAGATAGTAAATTTCAGTGGAATGAGGACTATCAGTGAGGGTTGGACACTCTAAAAGAGAATATGGTAACAACACCGATACTAGTATTCCCAGATTGGGAAAAGACATTTCGTGTGCATGTAGATGCATCAACCATAACACTTGGAGCTATTCTGGCACAGGCAGGAGCAGGAGATTTAGATCATCCTATAACATTTGCAAGAAGAACACTATCAGATTCAGATCAGAACTACAATACCACAGAAAGAGAAGGCCTGGCAATGGTATATTCACTACAAAAGTTCAAACACTATCTACTTAGAAAACAATTTAAAATGTTCATAGATCATTCTACCTTAAAATACCTAGTCAATAAGCTAGTGTTGGGGGCAAGGATCTGTAGATGGTTACTGTTGTTTCAAGACTTTGAATTTTAAGTGATAGTCAAGCCAAGGAAGTTGAATGTAGGACCCGACCACCTATTAAGGATCACCAATGGAGAGGAACCTACGAATTTAGAGGACAACTTCCTTGATGCACAATTATTTTCAATCCAAGTAGTTGATGAATATTTTGTTGACATCATTCAATACTTGAGTATAGGGACTGCACCACTGGGAAGAAGAAAAATCTGGTAGTCCGAGCTATACAAGATGGGCGCAGACAACATTTTGAGATGTGTACTATAACATGAGAGGCATGTTCGACAACACAGGTATTCCAACAGAGGACGAACAACTTCAGTAACCACTCACATAGCTAGATCAAATATCAACACATCGATGTTTTCATGTGGTAAAACCCCTACAGGGAAACATCCACGGCCCCAACCAACGTGACCACTTGGAGCAGTTTATTAATGAAAAATAAAAATATTACAAAGAGAGTTTACAAGAGAGGTTCTCACAATCGATCATCGGAAAATTTCCCTCCATGTTATTTAAATAGAGATCATGGACCAATAGGTTGTTAAGACACAGATCAATGGTCGTTAATATCGATGAGAGTATGAACCATCAGATCACTCTATGTCAGGAACATATCATGACCATTGTATTTCCTAACTAAAAATGAAAACTAATGCATACTAAAGAAACACACTAAGAAACACACTTTTACCTAATGACACATTAGACCAAGTAGATATTAACTAACTCCTAAGTGTCTAAATATCCTAACATCCCCCCTTAAGAACAACTTGGGATAGGATTGAAGGGTTTACAATGTTGACACAATAGGAGAAGGAAGGAGGCATTAGAGCCTATCCTCCCTTAATGACAACTTCCTGAACTCCTAACATAGATCGAAGTTTGGAAATATTTGCTTTTGTAAGATACTTTGTGAAAATGTCTACAACTTGATCTTCTGTAGGGAAAAAGAGCACTTCAATAACTTGATCATGAATGAGATTTCTGATGAAGTGCATGTGTAGCTCAATGTGCTTGCTATGCTAATGTTGAACTAGGTATTTAGTGATATTGATGGCACTCTGATTGTCACACCAAAGGATGGTCAGATGATGCTTCTTGAATCCAAACTCTGAAAGGATTTGTCGAAGACACAAGGCTTCCTGAATTGCATTTACTGTTGCTCGGTATTCTGCTTCTACTGAAGAAAGTGCAATAGCATGTTGTTTCTTATAGGCCCAAGTGACAGGTCCTGAACCAAGGCTAAAAACATAACATGAAGTAGACTTCCGATCATCAGGGTCGTCGACCCAATATGAATCAGTGAAACCAACCAATAAAGGAGTCCCCCTGAACAGTAATGTATCCCAAACTGAACTATACCATAGACATAATGAAGGATCCTTTTAGCTTCTTTCCAATGGATTTCATGGGGTGTTTTCATATACCGGGAAAAAAGACCAACAACAAAGGAAATATCAGGACAGGTATGAGTCAAGTATAAGAGGCTACTAACTAACTGATGGTATAGGGTCGCATCAAATTCAGGAGAAGTACAAGTGGAAGTAAGCTTGACTCTAGACTGGAAGGGAGAAGGGGTTGGTTTACAATCATCCATGTGAAAGCAACGAAGAATGTCACAAGCATACTTAGACTCGGAAAGAAAAATTCCTTCATTGGTTTGCAAAAATTGGAAGCCAAGGAAATAATGCAAAAATCCTAAGTCTATCATTTCAAATTTCTTCTTAAGGATGGTTTTCACATGGTTTAAAAGTTTTGAGTCACTACTAGTAAGGATAAGGTCATCAACATAAAGGACAAGGATTATGAGATGGCTTCCTACTTTCTTGGTATAGACATTAGGATCAAAATGGCATCTAGAGAATCTGGTGTCAATAAGAAAGTTGTCCATTTTGGTATACCAAGCTTGGGGAGCTTTCTTAAGACCATAAAGAGATTTCTTAAGGAGACAAACAAGGTTAGAGTCTTTTTGAAAATATCTAGTAGGATGTTCCATGTAGATTTATTCTTGAAAATATCCATGCAAGAAGGTGGATTTAACATCTATATCATGGACCTCCCATTTATGTGAGGTAGCAAGGGCAAGAACAAGGTGAATGAAATTCATTTTGGCTATAGGGGAAAATGTTTCATTATAGTCAATTCCTTCAACTTGGGAAAATCCTTTGGCAACTAACCGAGCCTTGTGTCTTTCAACACTTCCTTCTGATGCATACTTAGTTCTGTAGACCCATTTACATATGACAAGTTTTCTTCCTTTTTGAATACGTACAAGATCCCAAGTATTGTTTTCCATTAAAGAATGATACTCTTCATTAATTGTTGTATCCCAATCTGGATGACCTGAAGCTTCTGCAAATTTCTCTAGATCATGAGTCTCTGAAACTTGAGCCAAAAGAGAAGAGGCTCACTGGAACTATGAATGTGTTCGACACTATCTGAAGGACCACCGACAATACCACCAACTGCTTCTCGTGTTGAACAAACCCATCTAGGAAGCGGTGGAACTGGTGTTGGTTCAGGTTCAAAGGACTCATCTGGAGGAAGGTGAGAAGGCGAAGGTAGATTTTCATTCTCACTGTCATCATCTGAAGAAGAAACCATAATAGGAACAAAAGAAAGCACAAATTTCAAAGATGGCTCGCAGGCCTAAGAAGGCATAATCGTCGAATTAGGCTCATAGGTGAAGAGATTTTCATCAAATTTAACATCTGTTCTAATAATAATTTCATTACAATATGGTTGAAGAAGTATATAACCTATTACATCTTTAGAATAACCAACAAATATGCACTTCTCACTTTTAGGCTGCAATGTTTTCCTTTTCTCATCAAGAATGTGAGCCCATGCTATATTGCCAAGTACACAGAAGTGACTTACATCTGGTTTAATTTTAGTCCAAGCTTCTTCCAGTGTTATATTTTAAGAGCTTTTGTTGGAGTGCGATTGACTATGTAATTTTCACAGTTGATTGCTTCCACCCAATACTTTAGACTTAATCCCTTAGATTGGGTCATAAAATTAGCCATTTCGTTTAATGTGCAGTTCTTTCTCTCAACAACACCAATTTTTTGTGGTTTATATGGAAAAATGTGTTTCATTTGGATGCCATGTATAGTGTAGTAACTTGTAAAATTATTGTTCGCATATTCGCCTCCATTATCTGTTCTTAACTTTTGAATTTGATGTCCAAATTGTTTTTCTACAAGGGCCTTGTAGGCCAAAAGCTTGTCAAAACCTTCACTCTTAAGTTTTAAGAAGTAAACCCAAGTACGTCTGAAAAAATCATCAATGAAATTTAAGAAATAATTGCACCCATAAAAAGAAGGAGAATAAAGTGGACCACATAAATCACTATGAACAAGTTGCAAAGGGCCCGAGGCGTGCCAAGAGGAACGTTTTTCAAAACTATCCCGATGATGTTTGTTGAGAACACAACCAACAAAAACACCATCTCTGCATGAAATAGGAGGAATACCAATCATGATCTGTTGATTACATAGTTGTGGCAATGAGTGATAGTTTAGATGACCAAACCACTCATGCCAAAGTTTTCTCAAGTCATCTCTATGAACAACAAAAACTGATGAAAAAGATGATGACCCAAAGTTGTCAAACTTGTACAACCTGGTAATATCATCAACAATTCCAGTTGTAAGAACATGCTTAGGATATTTTAGATCCTTGATTACAACTTGGTGAGGTGAAAACTCTACGGTTTTAACTTCACTTGAATGAGTGATTTGATATACAAATAGAAGGTTACAAGAAAGACTTGGTACACATAATACATCATTGAAATGACCATTATCTACTTGAACTGTTCAAGATCCTACAACACTAAGAGCTCTATCATCACCAACAAATATTTTCTTGGTGTTACATTCATTTATAGTAGAAAATATCTCTTTATCCTTAGCCATATGATAAGATGCTCCTGAATCAATAAGCCACTCATCAAAAGAAGAAGTAGAAGTGTTATTGAAGGAGAAACCATAAGCGAAAAGTGCATGTCCACGAGAAGAAGAAGAAGAAGTAGAATCATTACTGATGTTGTGCTTCTTCATCGTTGCTTCTAAATGTGCCATCTTATTGAAACATTTGGACTCATCATGACCATATTTATCACAAAAGTTGCAATGTCTTGATACAGGAGAATCTCTCCATGTCATCCAGCCACGTCAGCGAATTCAAATCGCGTGTTGAAGAGAGGCGCAGTCCTCATTTAAAATTTGAATGAATGTAATTAAATGTTTTAGGCTATTGAGCCGTGAAGCCGTGCCTTTGCGCAGGCTGTAGGTAGATAGGCCTTTAATTTTTTGTAAGGATGAGATCTAGATCCGATTTGCAGACTAGACATCCCTTTCAATGCTATTGAATAGGGTAGGTAGATTGGAGGGAAGAGCTCGAAGAGTCCCCTCAAGTAAAAATATCTTTTGGGGTCTCATTTTGTAGCAGCTAGCATAAAGAAGAGAAGAGAGGAGTCGAGACCTTGTTTCAGGCTGTGCTCAGGAACACCTTGTAAAAACAATCATTTTCCATTTAATACAAACAACAGTTTTTCCTGCATATTTCCTGTGTTGAATGAATGTCTATGTGTGTTCAAATTATGTTGTGAATGTATGCTATAGTTTTTCATTTGTGGGAGTGTGTTTGGTTTCAGGCTTGAGAGGTCTTTGAGACTTCACACCATGAGGGTGTAACAAAATGCTATGGGTTCTGATAACCATGCACAGAGGGTGCATTTCTGAATTCTGTGGGTTTAGGCAGAGGCGTGCCAGGTGGGCATAGAAGCTGAAATCAACAACTTGGGAGGAATACCTCAAGGTTGTTGAATGCCTTGGAGGCAAGGCTGTGTATGAGAAAACATAGTTGCAGACAAAATATCTAAGGAGTTCGGTAAAGCTCTGCCAGGAGGGCATCGAACCAGTGCAAGGAGTGCATAGGAGAAGAACTCTGTTGTGAGTTCATATTGAAGTCAGAATCACTAAGGATTTCGAGAGCTCTTCTAAATGGGAATTGAGCATATGCATAGTGGTGCATTGAGAAGAACTCTGTTGTAAGTTCAGATAGGAGAACAAGGATCACTAAGGATTCTGAGAACTCTGTCAAGAGGGCATTGAGCAGGTGCATAGGGCGCACAGAAGGGGACAAAGGAGAAAAGAACTCTTTGAGTTCTGGAATTAGTAGAAGAGTCCAAGAAGAAGGATCTTCACAGGGTTCTTGAACACCTTGAACCTCTCAGCAAAAGGTTGCTTGAGCAGAGGGATAGCCAGGAGGGAATTTGAATTCTCCATCTGAGGGAGAAAGGAAAAATGGACTTAGTTCCTTAGAAATCTGAGTTCGCGAGTAAGATCAGGAGGGATAGCACCTCATGCGTGCAAAGACTTTGCAAGGAGTGTAGGAGTCATGGAAACCTCTTAAGGTTCTGGAGAAGTTCAAGCTCAGGAGGGCGAGTGATTTTATGCACAAAGCCATAGCTGCAAGGAGTGCAGAGGCTACAGAACTCCTTAAAGAGTTCAGAGTTTTTAAAGCTCAGGAGAAGTGGCATTTTTATATGTGCAAGCGAGACTTAAGGCGAAGAGCTCATAAGGAAAAGAATTCAAAGCTAAGGCCTTAGACATTTGGAATTCTTCCAAGTGTTAGAAGAAAGTGAAGAAGCTCAGGAGGGCGCATAGCACCCGTCATAGCAGGCTAAGGAGAAGAGATCTGGACCGTTGGTTTTCCATGTCCAGGAGGAAGCAGAGGAGTGCACAAAGCAGAAAGGATCTGGACCGTTGGATCTTGGTTCAATTACCCAATAGCCATTAGATCTGTCAAAAGTTTCAAGGGAGTTAAACCCTCATACAACATAGCAGAGGAGACAAAAGTCCTGAAAGGATCTGAACCGTTCGTTAGGAGCGGACACATGTCACAAGATCACCCATATTGGGGATTCGGACATCGGAGGTCAGAGAAGGAAGTCTCTTGACTTCGCGAGTAGAAAAGTCATGAGAGAATCGCAGCCGTCCATCTGAGGAGGACAGGTGGCAGAGATCAAGGGATCTCGCGAACTCGGAGGTTCGCAAGGTGAGAGCCCAAAGGTTGAGTGCTCCAAGTCGTGAGTGGAAAAGTGGAGAGAAGATCGAGACTGTCCATCTGAGGAGGACAGGTGGCAGAGATCTAGGGATCTCGTGAACTCGAAGGTTTGCAAGGTGAGAGTCTAGGATTTGGTTTCTCTAAGTCATGAGTGGCGAAGTCGCGAGAGAATCGCAACCATCCATCTGAGGAGGATAGGTGGCAGCAATCGCTGAGTCGGCAAAGTGCCGAGAGCCGAGGCTCATGTGGACACATAGCAGAATCACAAGGTGGGCCCGTGGAATAAATAGGTGGACACGCATTGTTCATTGAAGAGAGTCAACACCCCGTTGACTTTTCATGTCTCGAGGGTTAGTAAGATAAGGGGATGGAAGTCCAACCTTTCGAATTGTCAAGTGGAAAAAGGCGAGAAGTGCTAGTGGGAAGCCTAGCCGGTGGTGACACGCGGAGGGAACTGACAAGGGAAGGAGTTATACCCGTCTCGCGATCTCTGATATCAAGGGATTAGATATTAGGAGTCGAGAGCTTCGACTCGTGAACTCGCGAGAGGCGAGTTGTGACAAGCACCTTTCAAGGTAAGGCCTTAGTCATAGCGCTGTGGTCGCACGAAGAGGGCAGAGCTCGCGCCTAGTGTTGTTCGCACAGGGGAGCTTCCCGAAGGACCTGTGGATCGATTTAGAAGAGATTCCAGCAGGGAATCGAAGGAGCCGCTTTGGCTCATGAAATAAAAAGAACGATCCTTAAGATCAAAAGGTTGCGCAAAGATTCTGCCGAGGCAGAGGTGGCGTCTGTGTCATTTATGGTATCAGAGCACTGAAGAAGATAGAGGGAGAAGGGAAAGGAAGAAGATAAAGTACCGAGGACTCTGTAGAGTATTGTTTACAGGTAAGAAACAGTCCATAGACAGTCAGGAGGACTGTGGAAGAGGTTGGAAACACTCAAGGTTTCAGAGTGATAGCGAGATGGCTAAAAGACAGTGTAAGTTGTTAAAATAGTGGTTGAGGCCTGCTGAAAACCACAACAAACTAGAGAAAAGGGTTCAGATATGTGAACCAGAGACTAGGAGAAATATCGGTGAGGATGAGGATGAAATGGGATCGGCCGAAGATCTCAAGAACTACTAGGAGGGAAGAAAAGAAATTCCCAATTGCAAGGTGGGCAATGGATTGAGTTCGCTATAGTATTTCACAGACTGCCAGGAGGGCAGCAAAAGGATTCTAGTTTTATAGGTGGGCAAGGGAACAGAGATGGAATCAGTTGATTCCATGGATTTCTAGGAGGGCAGCAAGAGAATCCCATATTTCCAGGTGGGCAGGGATGATCAGGTGAGTTGGAATCAACCCGAGGAGCTGATAGAGAAGATAAGCTCGGATTTGGATTTAGATCAACAAATGCATCTGACAGAAGATAAATATTGAGAGAATCTTCTAATGATTGGGGGAATTGGAATATTCCTACCACTAAACCTAGGGGAGGCAAAATTCTGTGTTGCAGATGATGCAGCAGAAGAAAGGCAGCCAACTGAGACTGTCAGGGAAAAAGAATTGGAGCAGATATCTGAAGCTGCCCAAGCAGAAGAGGAGAATGAGAATTCTGAGGGATGGCTCAACATATTAAGCCAGGAAGATGAGGAAGCTACAACACTGAAGCTTACAGAAGAAGAAGAAGATGAGCATTCTGGGGAGTGGCTCAAAATTTTCAACCAGGAAGCTGAAAGGACTGCAACATGGGAGTTTGCAGAAGGAGAAGAAGAAGAGGTAGACAACATTATATTTTCTGATCTGTGTGAACAAATTGAAGCCCTGAAGATAAGGGTGATAGTGCAGGGCATGCACATCCAACAGGAAAAGTTGGAAGCAGCTGATGAAGTAGACATGGGAGGTCATTGCGATCTGCCCGACTACAGAAATTTTTTCCAGCTAAGGAGACTGAATGAGTAGAGCCAACCACTGGAGCAGCTGGACAAAGTGATCGAGGAGATCCAAGAGCTGATGATCAGGTTAGTAAGGACTGCCAGTGAGGAGCAACTGAGAAGAAAAGAAGCAGCAACAACGCAGAAGAAGCAGCAACAACAAGGGAATGGAGCGAAGAGACAACTCTAGACATTCGTCTGGGATCCATGAGGATTTCCACAGAGGGTGGAATCTCATGAGCAAGAGCTCATGAATTTTGTAGCTGAGGAGTATGATGTAGGAGCATCTCTCCACGTTAGCCAGCCAGCAAGCCAGCCACGTCAGCGAATTCAAATTGCGTGTTGAAGAGAGGTACAATCCTCATTTAAAATTTGAATGAATGTAATTAAATGTTTTAGGTTGTTGAGCCGTGAAGCCGTGCCTTTGTGTAGGCTGTAGGTAGATAGGATTTTAATGTTTTGTAAGGCTGAGATCTAGATCCAATTTGCGGACTAGACAGCCCTTTCAATGCCATTGAATAGGGTAGGTAGATTGGAGGGAAGAGCTCGAGGATCCCCCTCAGGTAAAAAGATATTTTGGGGTCTCATTTTGTAGCAGCTAGCATAGAGAAGAGAAGAGAGGAGCCAAGACCTTGTTTTAGGCCGTGCTTAGGAACACCTTGTAAAAACAGGCATTTTCCATTTAATACAAACAACAGTTTTTCCTGCATATTTCCTGTGTTGAATGAATGTCTATGTGTTTTCAAATTATGTTGTGAATGTATGCTGTAGTTTTTCATTTGCGGGAGTGTGTTTGGTTTCAGGCTTGAGAGGTCTTTGAGGCTTCACACCATGAGGGTGTAGCAGAATGCTACGGGTTCTGATAACCATGCACAGAGGGTGCATTTTTGAATTCTGTGGGTTTAGGCAGAGGCATGCCAGGTGGGCACAGAAGATGAAATCAACAACTCAGGAGGAAGACCTCAAGGTTTCTAAATGCCTTGGAGGCAAGGCTGTGTATGAGAAAACATAGTTGTAGACAGAATATTTGAGGAGTTTTGTGAAGCTCGGCCATGAGGGAATTGAGCCAATGCAAGGAGTGCACAAGAGAAGAACTCTGATGTGAGTTCAGATTAAAGTTAGAATCACTAAGGATTCCAAGAGCTATGCCAAATGGGCATTGAGCATATGCATAGTGGTGCATTGAGAAGAACTCTGTTGTGAGTTCAGACAGGGGAACAAGGATCACTAAGGATTCTAAGAACTCTGTCAGGAGGGCATTGAGCAGGTGCATAGGGCGCACAAAAGGGGACATAACTGTTGGATGTTCTGTAAGAAGATACTCTACCAGGTGGCCATTGAGTAGGTGTACAGACAGGCACACGAGGAGAAAAGAACTCTTTGAGTACTGGAATTAGTAGAAGAGTCTAAGAAGAAGGATCTTCGCAGGGTTGCTGAACACCCTGAAACTCTCAGCAAAAGGTTGCTTGAGCTGAGCGATAGCCAGGAGGGCATTTGAATTCTCCATCTGAGGGAGAAAGGAAAAAGGGACTTATTTCCTTAGAAATCTGAGTTCGCGAGTAAGCTCAGGAGGGATAGCACCTCGTGCGTGCAGAGACTCTGCAAGGACTGCAGGAGTTGTGGAAACCTCTTAAGGTTTCAAGGAAGGTCAAGCTCATGAGGGAGAGTTATTTTATGCACAAAGCCACAGCTGCAAGAAGTGAAAAGGCTACAGAACTCCTTGAAGAGTTCAGAGTTTTTAAAGATAAGGAGGAGTGGCATTTTTGTACGTGCAAGTGAGACTCAAGGCGAAGAGCTCACAGGGAAAAGAATTCAAAGCTAAGGCCTTAGACATTTGGAATTATTCCAAGTGTTAGAAGAAAGTGCAGAAGCTCAGGAGGGAGCACATCAGTCATCAGATTAGGCTGAGGAGAAGAGATATGGACCATTGGTTTTCCACGTCTAGGAAGTAGTAGAGGAGTGCACGAAGCAGAAAGGATATGGACCATTGGATCTTGGTTCAATTACCCAACAAATGTTAGATCTGTCAAGAGTTGCAAGGGAGTTAAACCCTCATACAGCAGAGCAGAGGAGATGAAAGTCCCGAAAGGATATGAACCATTCGTTAGGAGTGGACACGTGTCACGAGATCACCCATATCGGGGATTCAGGCATTAGAGGTCAGAGAAGGAAGTCTCTTGACTTCGCGAGTAGCGAAGTCGCGAGAGAATCGCAGTCGTCCATTTGAGGAGGACAGGTGGAAAAGATCAAGGAATCTTGCAAACTTGGAGGTTCACAAGGTGAGAGCCCAAAGGTTGGGCGCTCCAAGTCGTGAGTGGTGAAGTGGCGAGAAGATCCAGACTGTCCATCTGAGGAGGATAGGTATCAGAGATCTAGGGATCTCGTAAACTCGGAGGTTCGTAAGGTGAGAGTCCAGGATTTGGGTGCTCTAAGTCGCGAGTGGAAAAGTCGCGAGAGAATCACAGTCGTCCATCTGAGGAGGACAGGTGGCAACAATCATGGAGTCGAAGAAGTGCCGAGAGCCGAGGCTCATGTGGACACATGGAAGAATTGCAAGGTGGGCCCATGGAATAGACAAGCGAACACGCGTTGTTCATTGAAGAGAGTCAACACCCCATTGAATTTTTGTGTCTCAAGGGTTCGTAAGATAAGGGGATGGAAGTCCAACCTTTCGACTTGCGAAGTGGCGAAATATGAGAAGCACTAGTGGGAAGCCTAGCCGGTGGTCACACGTGGAGGGCGCTGACAAGGGAAGGATTTATACCCGTCTCGCGATCTCAGATATTGCAGGATTGGATAGTAGGAGTCGAGAGATTTGACTCGTGAATTCGCAAGAGGCAAGTTGTAAGAAGCGCCTTTTAAGGTAAGTCCTTGGCCATAGTGCTATGGTCAAACAAAGAGGGCAGAGCTCACGCCTAGTGTTGTTTGCACATGGGAGCTTCCCGAAGGAACTGTGGATCGATTTAGAAGAGATTCCAGCAGGGAATCAAAGGAGCCGCTTCAGCTCATGAAATAGAGTGAACAATCCTTAAGACTGGGAGGTCTCACAGAGATTCTGCTGAGGCAGAGGTGGCATCTACATCATGTTTGTCAGTTTTCCTATTTTTATATTTTCCTCCTTGGTCACCATTAGGAGCTAAAGTTGTCTGAGTGGGTTTGGGACCCTTATGTTGCTTGTTGTTGTAGTGAGCATGTTGCTTCTCGGGATACTTAGGTTTATCTTTCTGCTGGGAAACTAAGGCTTTGTTGGAAGTACCTGTAGTGTTGATCACTCAAAGTTTTACAAGCTTATCTTCCTCTCTAATCAAAGAAACACAAAAGGAATCAAGAGTAGGTTTTTGAAAATATTTCGCTAGATCCTCTCTCATGGCCTAAAAGGTAGATACAAACATAGAATATGCACTACCTAGCTTTGAAAGAATAAGATAGATGCAACACTCTCCTCCTTTTCTATCTCACATTCTTCACATAACATTTTGAGTGTTTTAAACTTAGATAGATAGTCTCCAAGGAAAGAAAAATCACTTGGACTTAAGGTCAATACTTGATTTTCTAACTATTGTGCTCGAATAATATTGAGTTTACAAAAACCATATTCAATATTTTCCCAAGCTTCATGGGGGTCATTAATTTATTTAAGGCGGAACCTTAAATCAGGAGAGATGGACATTATGATTAGTCCACGTGCTTTGTCACTCCTATTAGCCCATTTTACTTTCTTATCATCATCAGTGGGTGTTGTTTCCTTTCCCAAGGTAATCCGTTACAAGCCTTTACTTCTTACTAAATCCTCCATATGAGATTTCCATTGGAAGTAGTTGGTGCTAGTAAGAAAGAGATTACTTGTAGAATCCATATTAAATATCCAGATAATATGGATTTAAAAACTGAAACTGATGATCTACATGGAAATATCTCGAAAAGTTGTGCAGTTTTAAAAAAAATGGAACTGAAGATGGACTTTGTATGTGAGAGTTATGCCCTTTTAAAAACAAGTATAAACGGTAACCAAATGACCATGTGATAGTGTAAGTTGCTTTATGAAGTGACCCACTTTTATAAAGAGAAGTGGGGATCACTTTTACAATGAAGTTACTTTATAAAAGAAAAGCTCCATGCAAAATAAATAACTCTGAAATAAAATGTTAAAGCTACTTATAGTGATTCACTTTCATACTTGAAGTGAACTACACTTTACAATTTGAGCATGAAATTTTTCAAAAAAAGTAACAAAAGAGAGACTTGAACTCAAGACCTCTTACTTAATAATACAACTTTTAACCAAATGGTCTAGCAAAACATATTGTATTTTTTAGGAAGAGGATTGGGGGTGGTGGTGGTGGTGGTGGTGGTGGTGAGTGTGCTAAAAAAAAACTATTTTCACACAAGAAAAAAATTTCACTTCTTGATGACAACAAGAGTTATATCTCGGTTATATTACTCGGAAGATGCACCTTTTCCTATTTGTTTCTTATTTTCCGAGATCACACAGGGCACAACGCAAAGAGCATATGCAGATCTTTGGATCTGACTTAAATGGTCGTATCTTGGGAAAATGGAAACCTTTTCGAGTGAAACAAAAAGTGTTCCTGACTGAAATGAGTGCTCCAGACACAATGGAACATTCCTCTCAGCCCATAAATGTATGTAAATGACATAAAATGGAGATGAGGCAAGCAACTTTACGATCTCAATCTACAACAGGAGCGAGTCTTCAAACATGCTCTGATACCATGTTCGACAATGCAGGTATTCCAATAGAGGACGAACACCTTCAATAACCACTCACATAACTATATCAAATATCAACACAGCGAGGTTTTCACGTGGTAAAACCCCTATGGGGAAACATCCACGATCCCAACCAATAGGGCCACTTGGAACAGTTTATTAATGAAAAAGAAAAAGATTACAGAGAGATTTTACAAGAGAGTTTCTCACAATCAATCATCGGCAAATGACCCTCCATGCTCTTTAAATAGAGATCATGGACCAATCAAGTGTTAAGCCATGGATTAATGGCCACTAATATTGAGGAGAGTATGAACCGTCAGATCACTCTATGTCGGGAACATATCGTGATTGTCATATTTCCTAACTACAAATGCAAACTAATGCATATTAAAGAAACACACTTTTACCTAATGACACATTATACCAAGTATATCTTAACTAACTCCTAAGTGTCTAAATATCCTAACAAGGCCTAGTATTCTAGTAGAGGCTCATGAGAGAATAGTTGGAGGACATTATGCAGGAAAACCTATTGTGCAGAAGGTATTGCACACAGGACTATGGTGGTCGACCATCCACAAAGATGCAAAGGACTACTACCAGAGATGTGATGTTTGTTAGAGGGTTGGAAAACATAACAGACGAGATGAGATTCCCCTAAGACCACAAGTAACCTTTCAAGTATTCGACAAATGGGCAATAGATTTTGTGGGACCAATTAATCCACCAACAAAGAGGTCAGGAGCAAGGTATATCATTACTGTGACAAAGTACTTAATGAGATGGGAAGAAGCAACACCAGTAAAATATTGTAGTGCAGAGACAACAACACATTTCCTGTTTGAGCAAGTGATCACTAGATTTGGATGCCCAAGGATTTTTATCAGTGACCAAGGCACTCACTTCATCAATAGTACTATCAAGGCTATGACTGAGGAGTTTGAAGTCTATCATCAAAAGAGTACACCATATCACCCTCAAGCAAATGGAACAGTGGAAGACTTCAATAAGATCCTAGAGAATGTATTGAAAAAGATATGCAATGTCAACAAGGATGATTGGGACTTGAAGATACCAACAATATTATGGTCATACAAGACTACATGCAAAACGTTGTCAGGGAAGACACCATTCAAGTTGGTCTATGGAAAAGAAGCAGTGGTTCCATTAGAATTTTTGGTACCTAGTTTGCGTTTAGCATCAATCACCAACATGATAGAATGAGGCACAATACAAGAAATGCTAAGTCAATTGTTGGTGATGGAAGAAGATAGGATTCTAGCAGGATTTCACCAAGAAGTACAGAAAGAAAGGGACAAAACTTGACATGACAGATATATTAAAAGGAATAGATTCAAGGAGGGAGACCTAGTCTTGGTGTATGATAATAAATTTCATCAGAATCTAGGAAAATTGAGAATGTATTGGTTGGGACCATATAAATTGAAGACTCTCCCAGATGGGGGAGTTGTACAGTTGAAATATTTAGGAGGTACATAACTCATAGGAATGATCAATGGGAGTCGAGTGAAACTGTATAGGGACAACCAACCTCCTAGTACTTAGAAATTTACCATGCAGTAAAAACCAACCTCCTAGTACTTAGAAATTTACTATGCAAGAAAAAGATATATATATATATATATATATATATATATATATATATATATATATATATATATATATATATATATATATAGTGTAATAGGAAGTTAAAAAAGCCGGGAGGGGGCTACCAATAATCGGACATCAGAAGAATTCACGGAAAAAAAAATGGACTTAGCGCAATGAAAATAAAATGTGCATGTGCAATGTCTAAACGATATACCGTGCACTTGGAAAACTCAACACATTGAAACAAAGACCAATGATCAGAAATGGAGGAAATTTGAAAAATGGCAGTTACAAAAAAAAGGTGCCAATTGGCAACACTTACGGTAAAAAAAGGTGGAAATTTGAAAAATGGTGGTTATGAAATAAAGGCACCAACTGGCAGCAATTATGAAACTCAATTCAAAAGTATGAATAAAGTGCCATTACATTAATCAACATTGGTGAAACTTCTTCGAGAATCTTTGTGACTCACCTATATAAAGGGGAAACGTGGGCAACATAAGGCGCATTGTAAATCGTGAAATTGTAGAGAGATAGAGCACGCTGAGCTGAAGTGAGTTGACATAGGGAAAACCAATGAAGAGTAAGTCAGAAAAAACCAACTACTACCCATAATGGCACCACCAAATATGGGTGTGCCGAGAAAATCAAGGAGGAAAACACACAGTAGTAGGGCACCACGGGAGGCAGCAGAAGCTGAACAGGAAACCAGATAGCCCGAGGAATTCGTCAATGTCGACACAATTCCTTCACTGGTTGAAGCACCAATAGACCCTACACTAGTGGTGGAGGAAAGGTAGGGTCCAACTGCATCATCCATGGAATTCGACCCGACTAGCAGTGCACAGGGACATCCCATGCGTAACATAAAAAAAACATTAGAAACTATAGTGGATAAAGGGGTCCCATAGGTAAATGGACAAGCTACTGCACAAATAGAGGCAATAGTACCCAAAAACACTAGAGATGAAACCCTATAGCAATAGGAGGGTCTGGTAGAGGATATCATTGGCTAGCCAGACTTTGATATAGAAAGGAGATAAATGGATACGGGTTCCTAAAGCCAACAAGAAAATCATAAGGGAAAACAACCTATGGCATGCTCTCTACGTAGGCAGCCTGATGCAACAATTGTACTCCTGTGCATTCCAGAAGGAGTGCAAACCATGCCAACACTACTAGGTTGCATGGAGAAACTGAGGTACTCAGACCATAATGTGGCCAACGCAGGAAAATTCCTCGAATTTGCGCAACATATCTACTTAGAAAACATAGGGATATGACCCATTGGAGACCCCGTCCTACAACCAAATCCATGGGCAGCTGGCCTAGAAAACATTGGGATCCTCAACCTATTGGAGATTCCCGACTTTGGAAGTGGGAAAGAGGTGAAAAACTGCATCAAGCAGTTGATAGTGGTCGTCCATGAAGGATTTCTCTGGATGGAACAATCTGTCTCCATAGACGTAGATCAGATTGTAGAAATCACATGACTGTCTTTAATGGGTGAGAACCTCACGCAGTACCTGGATGACAAAACTAAGGAGAAGGTACTGGTGGAAGAAATGAAGAGAACATATGGGACTGAGAGGGGGTCATGCGACATAATTATCAAAAGGATTAACGATGTTGCTACATGGATGGCCACTAAAATCATGGCCTGCAAAATGATGTGAAAATTTTGAAAGGAGGAAGTTCCTGCTGGGGTCATCACAGCTAGAGCATAGTGTGTGAATGGAACGTCACTCAGCTGGGCCCCTTACCTACTCAACCTATTCATGGAGGACTGCAAATATGTGTAGGACCTCAACACATAGTTCCACTACTCGTGGATACTCATGTTGATCACACTTATGGGGTGGAGAGAACCCCCATATTCATACTTTTGTAGCAGGATAGGTCGGTGCTGCGAAGCACAATACATGTCGTTGGGGAGAAACTTTGACCCCAAGCACATAAAACAAAACATGGGTACCTTTTCTAGGTACTTCACAAAGACACAAGAGATTATCACCAACACTTGGAGAATAACCCCAGAAGTAGTCACGCAGTTCAAGGACATCGACAACTTCAGGGCGTCCAAGAACAACATGTGGATCCGAGCACATAGGGTTCCCTGAAAGGAGTGGATTCAACTAAGATACTGCATCATGGCAGAAGAAGTAGAAATGGCTATGAGGGATTGGCCCGATGACTAGAAGATCCCTGTCTTAAATCAAGAAGTTTCTCAGGCATGAAGGTGGATGCAAGGCAAACCAAGACACCTATAGAAGACAAAGTTGCACCCAACAGGCCGAAACCGACACAGAAGTTGGCAGAGAAAAATAAGGGGGGTGCAAAAAAGAAGGATGTGTAGGAAGGAAAGAAGGAAACTGCCTCACAACAAAAATACCAAGGAGTGAGGGCTATGGGAATACAGGGAACCCCCTCAACATCTACTCCCCAAGAACCAAGGCCACCTAAGGATCCAATTTCACAGTCAGGAGAAACGTGTAAGAAGGAAAAGGAGCACAAAGATCTGATCGAGTACACAATCATAGAGGAAGATGCTAACCTGATGGCTGAAAAGGTGCAAGACCATGTCGTACAAGACTTTGAAGAAGAAAAGCACCAAAGGGGGAAGATACAAGACCACTTGGCTATCATAAGATAGGTCCTCCAGGAAATCAGGACCACATAGAGGTATGAAAGGGGAACATGATCCATCCTCGAGGGAGTAACAACATCTTCAATAAGGAATGCGCCACAAATTGAACATATTGTTCACACAACTGTGAAGGTGAGTCCAACATTTAGAATAACAAGTGACATGCTACAGATGGATGATACCGCAACACAGACGCCATTGAAATATTTTGTTAAGCCTTAATATTGGCTCATTACCCATTAATTGGGGCATATTAGATTAGTAATGTTATTTTATTTATGTCGGCTTTAGGCCATTAGTTGTAATTTAGATTAGTAATGTTATTTTATTTATGTCGTCTTTAGGCCATTAGTTGTAATTAT
>SNQJ01S0017738.1:8427-19432 GCA_010110895.2 Picea sitchensis
AGTGGTTAACCATTGCACCTATTCTAAAGGTACCAAATCCACACAAAGATTTTGCAGTATGTACGAATGCCTCAAAGGAAGGATTAGGAGTGTTAATGCGGGATGGGTATGTGATTGCTTATGATTCAATAAAACTGAAACCCTATGAAAACAATTATGCTAATCATGATTTAGAATTAATTGTTATTATTCATGCTTTAAAAATGTGGCAACGTTATCTTTTGGGTAGAATATTTTTGTTGAACACTGAAAACATCAGCCTTAAGTACTTATTTGAACAATCCAATCTAAATGCAAGGCAAGAAATATTCCTAGCTTTCCTAGGTGAGTACGATTTTGAAATACAACATATTAAAGGAAAGGAAAATAAGGTGGTGGATGCACTTAGTAGGAAGCTAAACTCAATTTTCAGCAATAATATACAACCCTAGACCTTTATATTCATAACTCAACCCTAAAAATTCCTAGACTTACATATAACCAAAAACCTAGAATTTTGAAATATTATCAATTACCTTAATTATCATCATTTATTAATTATAAATTGATTTTAAATTTTGCCTTAGTTCTAGAAATAGGGTGTTACAGATAGTCGACCTAATTACAATCTCAAAATTGTCCTGCATTTACTATTAATTGACCAAGATCAGCAAGCTTTGTAACTGGCAATTAGTCCTAATGATGAATCTCGATTTGGATTCGAAACGTCGATGACAATAATGGCACCAACTGTGGGCAAAAAACCTCGAAATAATATACAATCTGATTTAAAATAGAAAATTGTGACAGCAACGAAGGAAGATGATGAATACAAGGAAATTATTAAAATGTGTCAAAACAATCTGTTAATTAACCATGAAGCACAGTTTAGTTGCAGGAAGGAAAATTTAATCATGTACAAGAACAGAATTTATATACTAAACAGTGCAAAATTGAAAGGTTTAATACTAGAAGAAGTACACAAGAAACCATATTCAGGTCATCCTAGTTATCAAACGACAATGACAATTTTAAAGAAAGAGTATTTTTGGCCTAGAATGAAAATAGAAGTAGTTGAATACCTTGCTAGGTGTCTAGAGTGCCAGTAGGCTAAGGATGAGCACCATCACCCGACTGGATTATTGCAGCCTATACCCATTCAAGAATGGAAATGAGAAGTGATCAATATGGATTTCATCACTGGATTACTTGTAACTAAGAAGCATAATGATTCTATAATGGTTTTGATTGACAAACTTACAAAAGAAACACACTTTATTTCGGTAAAATCTACTTACAAAGCTATAAACATCGTAGAGATTTTTATGAAGGAATCTCTGACAAAGATATAATCATTTCTGACAGAGATACAAAATTTACCTCCAATTTTTGGAAAACTTGGTTCAGTGGAATGACTACACAATTGATTTTTAGCACCATTTACCGTCCTCAAACTGACGGTCAAATTGAAAGGACTAACAGTATTGTTGAGGATATGTTGTGAATGTATGTTCTGGATTGTCCAACAAAATGTGAGGATTACCTCCCCCTGGTTGAATTCGCATACAACAATGCTTATCAATCATCTTTAAAGATAAGTCCTTCTGAATTGTTGTATGGCAGAAGGTGTAGAACACCTATGAGTCGGGATAGTCCCGTTGACAGGATAATTTTAGGGCTAGACATGTTAAAAGAAATGGAAATTATAGTACAGAAAGATAAACACAATTTGAAAAGAGCACGAGACGGGCAAAAAATTTATGCAGATCTAAAAAGGACACGCAAAGTTTAATGTTGGAGATCATGTCTGCATAAAAGTGAAACCTAGAAACAGTTCATTCAAACTTGGAAAAGATCTAAGTTGTCACCATGGTATTGTGGGCCTTTTCAAGTGCTTGCCAAAGTAGGACCAATGGCCTACCAACTTACACTACCAGTCAACGTAAAAGTACACAATGTATTCCATGTTTCATTTTTAAAGAAATATGTGCATGATATAACTCATGTAGTGAATTAGAATGTGATCCAGGTGGAACCAGAGGCGAGTTATAGGTGGAACTGCTACGCATTCTCGATAAGAAGAAAACTTTGTTGCGGAACAAATCCATCACCCAGGTTAAAGTGTAGTGGAGGCACTTTAGCCTTGAGGAGGCCACTTGGGAAATGGAGGAAGCTATGAGAAAAGCTTATCCATGTATGTTCCAAAGATGAGATGCTCAGATGGAACACCAAGGAGGGTGTTAAGTTCAAGGGGGGAAGGATGTAATATCCCTCCAATTTAAATATTTGAATAATTTTGAATAATTTTAATTATTGAATTACTATGTTGAGAAAAACTCTAGTTAACACTTGATCATCATAAACATTTGATTATGAGAAATATTTATGTAAATTTTATTTAAATTTTATTTTAAAATTACTTGAGACAAATTGATGAGAGAACCCAACTATAACAAGAGAAATTATTTATTCCATGGGAAAAGTGAAAAGGGGATAAAAACCACCAAGGTAAAAGTTAATGTTGTCCATGAGGACAAGTGTAAACATACTCCCAAGAATGTGGGAGGTGAGGGAACAAGCTAGCAAGAAGTTAGGCCAAGACTCCCAAGAGTTAGGGAGAAGGCTAACTTGTACAATAAATACCTAGGAAATCCATTCTCTTTTGGGTGAGACAAGAGGAAAGACAAGTATGGTGTAGGCAGGATGCGGTTGAGTACTTCTATAGAGTTTGGAACTTGATGGTTATGAGAAAGAATCAAGTTCTGGAAAGTACCTCGAAAAGGTTATCGACATTTTCAATTTCCCATGGAATAAATAATTTGGCTCGGGGGTGATAGGAGAAAGTAATATGTGGTTGCTCTGGTCTATGGTTTGGAGGAGTTGGACTCTCTCCTCAATTTGTCCCTATTATTGTTTTGGTTCATATATGTTTATCTAACTTTTATTCCTTGAAATTGTTAGTCGTGATATTCACATTCATGGTTAATATAAGATAATTATTTCCATATTTTTAATACTATCCTGAGTTAAATGTTGTAGAAAGAAAAAGGACTCTATGTTATTCTTTATTAATTTTTAATTTGTTCTTGGTAGTATTCTGGTTAGACATATTACTGCTACTGAAATAAAATGCATCTAGAAATAACAATATCCAGAAAGCTTTTTAGCTAGACATTTTCTGTGAGTATTTGTAATAGAGGTTTAAGAGTTTATGTTCCATTATCTTGTTTGCAAATAGAATAGAAATAAATAAACAGAAAAGAGAACATTAGAGTAAGGTATAGAAACCCTAGTGGTATTGTTGTTATCCTTTATAAAGAAATAACTCTGACATAAGAGGAAGATACCTAGAGTACAGAAGCCCTCTTTGAATATCTACTTCTGTAGAATAAATGGTTACATTTATATGCAACTTCTTATATTTGTAGAGTCACAGAAAAATAAAATATATTTGAGCATCTGCATAAATCAAGAAGAAAAACACCAGAGAAATTACCATAAATATTTGCAGAATGAAGATATAGAGAATAACATTGATTACTCAAGTTTCAAAGAAAACCATCTCAAGATAGAATAACTACAACTACTAGAACCATAAATGTTTATAAATGAATGGTATTAATCACTCTTTAAAAGAACTGGAATAAATAGATTGTAAAAGGATATTTAAACCCTAATATACGAGGTCAAACTAATAAACTTTATAGAGATAGTCATTGTACAAAAGAGACTCCAAATAGAGTCATAAGCATTTTGGAGAGAAAAGAACTAAGTTGTCTAGAGATACGATGAGTGCGCTTGAAGAGGAAGCGATTCTGATGATACATTTTTACCTTCACATTAAGGACCATTCTTTACAGTCAAACAATTTGAGGTATATGGGAATTCACCCATGGTTATGGTTTGATCATACACCCTAGTAAAAGAAACACTGCAACATAATAGTGAGCCATGTCATTGCTTGAATGTATTGAAGTAAACAATATTCATATAAGAATGTATCTTCGTCTTATTGAAGACGAAATACCCAGGGTTCGTAATAAGGAAGGACAAAACCCTTTGTCAAAGAAAGAACCCTATTCTTGGCATATGATCTTTGTTTTCCCTGCCAATAAAATAATGATGAGTGACATCTTAAATGAAGGAAAATGATTTGATTAAAAATAGAGAAGATAGGTTTATGTAGAGTAAATATACCAGAGATCAATGGAGGTTAATCTTACTGTGAGAATAATGATTCCATGTTGAGCTTGGTAACCTTTCCCTTCTTGGCGTAATGATTTAAACAAATACAAATTCAAATGGAGTAGAGGCTTGATAAATAAAATAGAATGATCAAATAATAGTGTAGAATATTGCAACATGGGGATGACTAGTTCATAGGGAAATGATGGCCCGGAAATTTCACTAGTTTAACCTTTGCAGAGATTATGTAAGAGGGAAGGAAGTCGAGCCATAGCTCAACACTACAGTGCGAAGTAAAAGGGTAATAATGATAGAAATAGAGGGTTATCATAGTTATCCAAGCGAGCGAAACATTCAGAACAAGTATTGTTAGCTTAGTTAATGTCCATGATGGTGCCAATCGAAACTCAAACTTAGTCTCGAGTATTTTAACCCAAATACTATGCATGGAACAACTCAAGAGTTGTGAACCTGCCTATATTCTTGTTTTTCTATAGACTCACCAAATGATCATATATTTCCTTGGTAGATTTCTTCTCAATAATGTGTGGTATCAAGTGATCCTTTAGGAATTCTAGCAACAGTTGTTTGGCCTTCACTTCCTTCTTCTTGTGGGTTGTCAATTCCCGCGGATTAGTAGGACTTGCAACCAGAGCCTCAACATACTCTTTGAGGTCATTCTACTCCAATAGAATAAGAACCCTCGCCTTCCATGCTTGGAATTTTGTTGTCCCTTCCAATATGTCCTCAATCTTCAATATGTTCACCATTGTGTCTCAAAGGATGAATCCCTCTCTCCTTCAAAGTCTTGGCTCCAAGATTTGATCTGATAACCCTCTGCTAAAACTATCATGTACATCCATATACGTGATTGGCAACATTGTGACCCGTGTATGTATGTGAATGTCACCATTGTGACTCATGTCTATATGTGATTGTCACTATTGTGACCCGTGTACACCTTCGTACACCTACAAAAACCCTATTCTAACTTTGTTTTTTAGCTTCCCTGAAATTTGTTCTTTGATTTCACCTTCTGGTTATAGATCTTCTTGCAACTGTTGAGACATGTGCTCTTGGTTTCCTCCCTTCAGAGCCCTATATTTTATACCATGTTGATTATTCCAACATGCTCTAATATCATGTTTAGAATATCCTATACTCAACACTCGATGGTTATCTCAAAGTGAAATTTCTTTATCTACTAAAAGCACAGTTGAGTAATCAACTAAACATGCAGCGGAAACATAAACTAGGAAACAAAAATCTCACACACAAGACACCAATATTTTTGGGTAAATTACCCCTGGAAAAACCTCAAAAGGAAAACCAGCTCAAATATGCCTTTATTAAGGTCAAATCAGGGCTCCCATAATAGGGAAAATGGCCCACTAAGAGAATATACACTACAGACAAACCTGGCAATGCATGTGTTGCTATATGACCCTATACTAGCACATTTCTTGAAGTATGCGTAACCATCCTTTATAAAACCCGCATATGTACATGAATATCTCCACTATGACCCACTTACATGTATGAAATATTTTGTATGGTGCTACGCTTTCCTCTATCTTCTATCCTCTAAAACCCACCTATAGTTGCCTCTGCTCTCTCTTCTCCTTGACTTGTATGACCTCTATATGGAAGTCCTCATCCACCTATCGAAGATATTGAATCGTGATCCTTTGTGATCCAACCCTCTCTACATAAATACTTGGATGAAATCTTTGTTGGAAAGTTGTGTGTCATTGATGCCAACTCTAGAAGAAGCATGTCAACCCTAGAAGAAGCCCCAGAGCAAGTCCAAGAAGCCCCTAGAAGTGATGGGTTTATTTGAAGGAATAATTGATGGGTTTATTTGAAGGAGTATCCAAAGTGGTCCCCTTATGGAGCAACTCTAAGTATGGCCCTCACAGGAAGATGCTTTGAAGAATCTTACAAGAAGCACCAGAGTTGTCGTCATAAAGCCCAAAGTTGTTTGAGGAAAACGAGGATGAATTACATTGCAATTGCATGAAAAAACCTCATTTATGGATATTCCTCGTTATATTGTTTCCAACAGTAGGTGGTACACCATGTGGTTCCTCATGGTTAAGGAGATATGACCTCTTAAAGATGAAGCCCCAAAAGAAAATGAAGAAGCCTTGGATCTAAAGACAAAAACTTACAAGTTAGCCCCTAAAAAGTGTTGCAAACAAGAAGTTACAAGTTGGCACCATTGAAATGAATATTAAAATAAATATTATGGATATTGTTGGTAAATTCAGCCCCAACGGAATAATCATTAAAAATTAAATTGAATTTTATTTGGGTCAAGTCGGCCCTAAAAAGAGGGTGTCATATCTAGTATAAATAATGCACCTAGGATTTCATTTGTTACATCAACTCAAGTGATTTTTATATGAGGTAACCAAGGAAATATTAGGCAAATTTCAAAGGGAATATGAAGTGAAGAAGGGTGAAATTCCAAGGGAGGATGAAGTCTTGTGATGATGTGTTCTAAGGTATGTTATTTAAAGGTCATCTTACCATTTTCGCTATAACTATTTTTCTAGAATGATTGAGATAGAAAAACTCGGAGGCTATTGAGTTTAGACATATCAAGGTACCTGTTGTAGAAATTTTAACTTTTGTATCTTTGTACTTTTGGATATACACTCTGTGTTAGATAGGGTTTTTGACTAGTCCTGAAACTAGTCTCAAACAGGTGATCCAGGTAAAACAGTCATAACTTCTTCATAGAGGATCTAAATTATGTGAGACCAATTATAGTGGAAAGAGGAAAGTCTACATTATCATGTGTGCTAGTTTTAGAATCAGATATTAAATATTGAGCGTGAGGCATGTTGTACAAGTTCTCTCTCCATAATAGAATAAAATTTGGGAAGGTTTTCCATTTTTGCTATAAATTATGTTCTAAGAAGTTTTAGAAACTGATAATTTTGAGGAGATGGAAGAAAAATCCCATAGTATCTGTGGTTAAAATTTCATACATTAGCTCACAAAAATTTTGGAGATATGCTCTGTGGAAGTCAAAATTATTGAATGGTCTTGAAATATGTTTCAAACAAGTCAACTTGGAATCTTTGCTATAACTTCTTTTCTGGGACTTTGCAGACTGTGAAATTTTCAAAGGTATGACAATACATACATAAGTACCTCAGGTAGAAATTTCAGAATCAGAAATGGAAAATTGATCACGTGGTGAATCTTACAAGTTTGCAGATTTGAGGTATTTTATGGATGTTTTGGTACATGCTTGAGGCATGTCTTTGGCACTTGGTTTGAGGTATATTATGGTACATGCTTGAGACATATTTTGGAACATCCTTGTTATATGGTTTATGTATGTTATTGCACATGCTTGAGGCATATCTTTGGTACATGGTTTATGGTTTATTATGGATGTTATGGCACATGTTTGAGGCATATTTTGGCTGGCTCCGGGTTTGGTACATGGTTTTGAGGCATATATTAACCCTTAATCCCTATAACCCATAAAACCCATAACCCTTAGTGCTTATAACCCCCAATCTGTATATACCATAACATCTATAATTGTTAATCTATATATCCCTTAGTTCGCATAACACTTGACCCCTTTAATCCATTTAAACCGTAATCCATGTAACATCTAATACTTAACCTCTAGATTATATAGCCCCTAAATGTATAATCACTAAATCGTATAACCATTGTCATTCATTTAACCTCGAACATAACATTTATCCCTTTGGCATATAAATTCTTAACATCTATAACACATCTAACCTATACCCCTTTAAGCATATAAATTCTTAACATCTATAACACATCTAACCTATACCCCTTTAACATATCAACCCTTAACATCTATAATCCCTTACCTCCTAAAACTATAACCCTAATCACTATAATTGCTAATGGTGTTATAACTCTCACTATTATAATCATTGGTACATCCTAACTCATATATCCCATGTAGCCCCTAATATATAAACCATATATGCCATGTCAACCCATAACACTTATAACCTCTAATATAACCCCTAACACTTATAACCCATATCAACCCCTAAAACTTATACCCTCTAATATAAACCCTACAACCACTTATAAACCATACTATATATAACTTCTAAACTTTATCTATGTGTATCCCTAGCCTTTAAATCATATGAATCTTAACAAATAAGCCCTATAAAATCTAACAAATGACCCCTATAAACTCTAAAACCCTATAATACTTATCACATACACCTATGATCTCTAGCCCTGAGGGTTAGCTCAAGCGATCTTGAGCCTGACTTGAGATTTCTCGCCCAATGATAAGTTGGAGAGGTCACGAGTTCGACTCTCTGGATCGCCTCAAGGATAGGCACTGTAATCAAGGTTAGCAGTTTACCCTATTTACCATCCATGGATCATGGGGAATTACTCGGAGGGTTTTTCGTGGGATTTCCTTGGAAAACAAAATACACCTATGATATCTAACCATTGTTTCCCCTAACCCATTTAACTTTACAATTGCTAACACCTATAACCACTATCATCCATATCCCACTACCCTAAAATAAACCATATAACCCATAATCTCTAGTTGTGATAATACATATTACCTATACCCTCTAACATAACTAGTAATTCATACAACTTGTAAACCCTACAAAGTATAACCCCTATAACCTAACCACAATAATTCATTATCCCTAACCTCGAACTTATATACTCTAATTCCAAACCCATATAATCCTATAACACATCAACCTTAAACCATATAATATATTTCACATAAAACATATAAATCTATAACTCTAACCATTAAAGCTTATTACTCCCAATACCTAACCCTTATGACCATTACCACTATCTCACTAACCATTTATCTTTGAACCTTATTACTCTTGACACCTACACCTTATGACCATAGCAATTATCCCCCATAACCTTTTATGTAACTGCGAACACCTAATCCATTTAACCCCTACCACCTATATCCCCTTACCACTAACCCATATTAACCCCTAGTATAACCTTAAATACCTACAAAATCCAACCCTTATGATCCTGAATCCATAAGTCCTAACACCTATAGCTTTTGATTTTATCCAGTAATCATTATCACTTATAACCCTTGACACCTAATTCAAATATAAACTTTTACCCTCTATAATCCCTTATTCCATAGCATTATAACCCATAACCATTTTACTTTGTCACGTCTAACCCATAATATTTAATCCATTTAGCTTTATCACCCCCAACCACTATAATCATTAATATACACAATAAGCATTATAACCCTTAATGACGATAAATCCTAACCCCTATAATCCCTTAATTTGTATGGCCCGCATAATCGTTAATCCTTATAAAATTTAAGATCCATCACATTTAACACTTGTAACCCCAAATATATATATGCCATAACACTTATATATTCTTACCCCTATATCCCTTAGTCCATATAGCACCTAAACCCTTTAATCCATTCAATCCCTAAACCTTATAACATATAATACTTAACCCCTAAATTATGTAAATGTTACCATATAATCAATAGCTCTTATAATCATTATTCTCCACAGCCTCTAATATGACATTTACTCATTTAATTTATCCACCCTTACATCTATATTCCCTTAGCCCATAACACTATAATTGTAATCATGAATAACATTAAAATTATAACCACTATAATCACTAACACCTAACTCATATAGTCCATTTTGTTAGAATATGATGGATGTGCTCGTTTTACCATAGACAATATCACTATTGTCACCCAACCATAGGTTGAAGCCACCCTCCGAGCACCTTAACCTTGACAGAGAATCACTCTGGAAGCAAACCCTAGGCTAATAGCCAAACAAAGAGTAGTGCACCTTTCTCCAAAGTTAGCGCACCAAACAAGAGCTGATCAGATAGTCCAAACCATAACCAAGAGATAGTCCAAGCCAAAACGTAATCTATTAGCTACAGTAGCTGCAACGGTAACTTCTCCTCCAAACTTGCGCACAAATTGGCTAACTGCAGTGCGCACAAGTGAGCTCTGCATTTCTGAGAATGCCTGCCAGAATGAGGACTGGCCTCCTGTATTTATACTAACTCTGGCTAACTGCCTGGGCCGACTTCTCATTCTGGGTTCCTATTTACTTAGTATATAATATTTCTTATGGCCGACTTCTTCTCTTGGAGGCTAATAACCTAATACAAATTATCCTCTTGAGTCGACTTGTCTTCTAGGGTTATTAGCCAACTCATTAAGGTTTCTTCTTGCTTCCCGGAATATTCTATTCTTGTTAGGTTTACATGTGGATGTAAATACGTCCCGCATCTACCATAATATCAACACTCCCTCCTAGCTAGGGAGGTATTATAGGTAATGGTCTTGAGCACAAACATACCATTCACCCGGTAGCATCAACATAGTTGTATAGATTATCTCGTGACTAGATCATGAGTACCATCATCACCATCAGTGTCATCAGCTGCATCATCTCTCAAAACCATACTCCATTTGAGTAATTAGACATGATGTCGGATAAGTCACTCACTCCACAGAGTGACACAAGAGCCATTATTCTAATCTGAACATATGTCCTAGAAGAATAAATGTCCTGAACCATTTTCCGTCTGGGAAATCTCTGTCCATTAATCATCCATCTAATTGATAATTATTTCCAACACTCTTGATAGTCTTCAAGGAAATCATAACAATATCACTCAATAGAACACAATTGTGTCTATCCATAGTAGTACACAACTACAATCTAGTGGTACACTACCACACCAAGTAGCACACAGGTACTTGATCAGTGACGTATAGTCACAAACAGTGGAACACATCCACCACAAT
>SNQJ01S0017738.1:39256-53722 GCA_010110895.2 Picea sitchensis
AATGGATTATTAGTCCTTCTAAGATTCAGTACTGGCATTCCAAAAATCACTTGGACACAAGTTTTATTCTTACTCATTATCCATCCTTAAAAATGAGGAATGTATGAAACACATGTGTCCTACACCTTCCAACTCAAATTTGATCTTGTAGCCAAATCCCATCCTTCCTTAATACCTAATATCTTCCACAAAACCAAGTTAGTTACATGAGACAATATGTTGTGTAGTGAGAAGATGATGCCTCAACAATAATTTCGAAGGATACCATCCCTCTAGACACTCGATTAGCCATTTCAAAACTAATATGTTACCTTGAGTCACAATATCATTTAATCATATACCTCTCTCATCCTTTAAAGGAATAATGGAAACATCCCAAGGTACCATAGGGAAGCTATAGGGTCCACCGTACTTGGCCCACAACTATGAATGTAGATGCTACACCAATTTTTGGAATTGAACCCTATTGGGAAGCCAATAAGATATATCATAAATATACAAGGCCTGTATAATCATGTTCATAATAATCAATTTTCCAGAATATGGAAGGATTTTGTACATCTACAAAAATACTTCACATTGTATATTCTCCAAACACCAATCCAACATAGCCACTAGAGAATTCACCACACCAAAGGGGATGTGATTCAGGAGCATCTCGGCCATCTTGGGGATGACAGAATGAAGGCAGTTGCGGTACGTGATAGAGCTATTATGAAAAAGATTGGTTTTTGTAGGTGATATAATGTGATAGGGTACATGAAGTGACAATAATGTTGTAGATGCAAAGTGTGGTAGTACAACAAATGGGGTTTTTCTACAGGACAAACACATTTCTACAAAATAAGTAGAAGACATGTGCATGGAAGGAGAATGAAATTTTTTACAAAGGGGAATAAAGCATTGATGAAGAGTGTGTTGTGGGTGGAATTTGGAAAGTTGCACGAAGGTGAAGAGTCACCCAAAAAAGGATGAATATGATGCTGGAAGATGAAAAGGTGTGAGGAATCTGATGGGGAAATTGAAGTGAACAGTTTCTGAAGGAATAAAACATAGCATCAAAGAGCTCACTAGGGGATCTTGCAGAGGTCGTAAGAGGACAAGTCACGAGAGACAATGAGAGAAAGAAGTAATTGAGGCTTACATGTACTTCGACCTAGAAACCCAACAAATATTTTAGGATCATGTACAACCATAAAGATGATGTATTGTATTGTATGCAAATGAATAAAAGAATTAAATTTTTCTCTATTGAATCATGTGCAGTTGTATGTATGAGTTTGTGTTAGATTGTTGTGTTATTTCCATGTTTGATGAAATTACATTTCCTTTCCTAGATAACTATACACATGTGAGTGATGCTTATCCCAATTGAGAATAGTCCTTTTATGATGTTGTTTTGTAGGTGGCATGGTTCTACAGAAGAAAATTCTTGATTTGTGATCATCTGCATGTGTGTGTGTGTGTGTGTATGATAGAGACCATGCATTCACATTAATGATTCTATATATCTGTGCACGCATTTTTGTTTCTGTGAACTAACCTTGGTCACAAGAGGAAGGATACAATATTGTGGAATATCTTAGTGTATGATGATAGTGAGGGAGCATTTATATTTGGGTATGATACAGACTGAAAAGAGTTTTATTTGATGACAAAAGAATGTTCACATATGAGAGAGACCATGCACTTGGACTGATTATTCTATATATGTGTGTGAGGATATTTGTTTTTGTGAACTAACCTTGGTCACAAGAGGAAGGATATCTCATTGTATGATGATATTAAGGGATAATTTCTATTTGGGTATTAGACTGAGTGAAAACAGTTTTATTTGATGACAAAAGAATTTTCACGTCCCATAGATGTGAGAGATATGCATACAGGAATATGTTCCTAGTTTAGAAATTCACCATTGGTTCAGGATTGTGTGGCACAATTGAAGGGTAATGTTGCATTGAAGGTACCATAGAGGGTTGTGAATATAAACTACTGTCGAATATATGATATTGTTGGTTTATTTAACTTCTTCTTGGGCTCACCCAATTTCTACTCTCAAACAGGTTTCCAAACAACCCTAAAAAACTATCGACCCTCTTAGTAATCCAGAAGGAAACGCTATGCACAGGGTGCATAGTGTAGTCTCACCCGAGATAGATTTTAAGGGGGGACTACAATACTCATGTGTTTGCAATCTAGGAATGAGTGGGTATTGGGATTGGGTTCTTTCTTCCTTATGCATTATCCTTGTTAATCATTCAAATACTTCTATGATTTATTTGTCTTTAAACTTATTCATGCATGATGATAAAGCTACTTTAACCATTCATTCTTAAGATAATGATCAAAATAAAGTAAAGAATCCATTAACCATCACACAAAAAACAAGGTTTACCATGGTTGACTCCCTCCTGGGGCTACATCCACAAAGATATGGCTTCTCTACTCCTTTATTTCTTTTGCTGCTCTTGCGCTGCGTGCATTACATCTTCGATAATACAATCAATATTGAGGGTAAGAACCCTTTGTGAGGATGACTATATCACACTAGGCTCCTCATATTTTGAACTAACCCTCAAATACTACCTTACTCAACTCTTATACAAGACTTATTACAATCATCAACAACCCACAAACTCATAATAATCAATTCTCTCTTTCCTCACCTGACATCCCTCTTGACATCTCTTCAACTGATCTATCTCTCCTCCCTCTCTAGACCTCATAGGTCCTTATTTATACTACCTTATGGCTTATAGTTGTTACAATATTGTCAAAAACCCTAACCCTATCATGGTTAGGCTTGTCTGCCTGTGTTCCACTTTGTTTTTCCTCCTGCATGTTGTTTTCCTTCTTTTTCTGCATGTTGCTTTCTTGCCACCTGTTGCGCACACTCCAAAATTAGGTCTTCATTTCCAAAAATAGGTCTTTCCCGAAACATATCTTTCTCCAAAAATAGGCATGCACAAAAAATAGACTTCCTTCTCAAAATAGGCTTTCGCCCAAAATTGACTTCCTTCTCAAAATAGGTCTGTGCCCAATAGCCCCCCAACACTGACATGTGGCTCTTCCCGAGTCACTCAAGTAGTGCATGCTCCCTTTATATCCTTTTTCAAACTGTGGAATTTCTCTACTATTTCCTTTCCTTTTCCCCTCATCTACGCAACTTTGTCTCTGAGCGCCTCGACTATCTGTGTTGTTTTCTCTTCCTGTAGTATTGTTGCGCCCTCTGAATGTTCATGTGCCATGCTCATCTTCTCTTCCTCTAGGGGCGCAATCATTTTCATGTTGATTTTTATTGTCCTTATCCTACCAGAGGGACTCATACCTAGCTGCATATCACTTTGCTTTCCTATCGACGAAGGATGAAAATTTTGACTCCTGCCACCCGCCCAAGGCTATAAGAATGATGAGCCGAGAGTAATGGAACTCAGTTCCATTATCTTGCGCATCTCTAAAATCAACGAAAAATTAGTTTAGGAGGTATGGTGCCCAAATGAACATCACTCCTTTCATGCACTGCAATGACTCCTGCTAGAGATTATTCTTTCCTGCATTTCTGTAGCATATTTCAAGCCATAATCTTGTTGGAGAACCTTGTTGCATTGTCATTAATTTCTTTGAGCACAATGCCCTTGTTTCCCCTGCTGGTGCCAAATTATGCTTTTACCAGCTCCTTTATTTCCTTCTCGCACACCCTGTTGTCCAAGTACTCCTCAGGTTGTGCATCGACTATAGGTAATCATGTAATCTTGGCAATCAATTCCACATCCAACTATACCGGCCTATCCATCAAAAGGATGTTACCATGTACCTGGGATAATAATTGTTTGATGGAGAGCCCAATGTTTTTACCGCACCTCAAGTGCGGTATATCTAGGAGGTTCATTATTCTGGAGTTGTACAACCCTATTATCCATTGTGCAAGCTCCATTATAGGTTTTCTCAGGGGTCCAATTTCCCCTATGTTTTCTAGGTAGGTTTCTTTGGACAAATATAGGAATTTGGTCGCATAACGCACATAATGGTATGAGTACCTCAGTTTAGGTACTTTTCCCAACATGTCATCCACAGTGACCACTGCGTCTGGGAGGTATGGAAGTGTAATATTCGTAGCATCTTTCACCTTTCCTCTCTATGAGATAATATATGGGTCTGCCTCTATTGTTTCTTTGTCATATTCCTCCCTCTCAGAATCTGGGCGGTTGGTGACGTTCTCGACCATCACCTCTTCTTCATTGTAGCCCTCTTGTTGACCCGTCGTTTCATCAGTTTTAGCGGGTGTTTCAGGTTTAGGGTTTTAAATATCATTTCGGTTGTCGACACTCTGCCCTACTTCCCCTTGTGTTGTTATCGATGTTTCCTCCTCAACCTGTGTCGGTTTGATTGACTCTATGTCTGAAGTAGTGACATCTTCAAGCTCGAAAACATTCTTTGGCACCCTCACCCTTTCCTTCTGCCTTTGGCCCTATCTAGTAATCCGTACATACTGGCCTGGGGTTCCAAACTTTGGTGGTGTCATATTTTATCTAATTCGCACACTCACTCTCTTCTTCACATATTTCTATCTAGGAAATGCACTTGTATCTTGCTCTGTGATAAAAAATCACTAAGTGTCAAACTGATGCGTGCTTTCTACACTTTATATACCTAGTCGTAATTGTTTTTCACTTTTTCCATGCATTTGTGCGAAGTTAAAATTTTCCTGCACATTATCTTTATATGTTATCGCAGTAATTGTTGTGCGCGAATTATTATTTTTTGCTTTCCTAATATCTACTATAGTACATTATATACATGGCTTTATTACTAGTTTGATTGTTCTTCTACATTTTCATTCGATTATCGTTGATCATGCCTTTCAGTTTTATTCTTCCTAATTCCTTTAGTTTCACAGATTCCCCATATGTCACATTCTTTATTTCATATGGTCCTAGCCAATGCATTCCAAAATTACCAGGGTGTTGCAAAAATTTGTTGTCATAGAGAAGAACTAGGTCTCCCTCCTTAAAGCTTTTCATTTTAATATGTTTTTCATGGCAGGATTTGTCCCTTGATTTATGCACTTCTTGGTGAAATCATGCCACAATCATGTCCTCTTCCATTTACATCAGTTGGGTTATTGTCTCATGTATTGCACCACTTTATTTCATGTTGGTAATTGTGTCTACGCATAGACTGGGTACCATAAACTCTAATGGTGCCACTGCTTCATGTCCATACACCAGTCTGAATGGTGTATGTCCTATCAACTTCTTACATGTGGTCCTGTATGAACATAATACTTCTGGTGTTTTCAAGTCCCAATCATCCATGTTCACATTGCAGATCTTAGTCAATGCATTTTCCAAAATCTTATTAAAATCTTCTATTGTCCCATTTTCCTGAGGATAATATGGTGTAGTCTTCTGGCGATAAAATTTAAACTCCTCAGTCATAGCCCTGATGGTATTATTAATAAAATGAGTTCCTTGGTCACTCATCAATATCCTGGGACATCCAAATCTGATGATTACTTGCCCAAACAAGAAGGGTGTTGTTGTCTCTGCGCTACAGTCTTTGACTGGTGCTGCTTCTTCCCATCTCATTAAGTATTTGGTCACAATAATGATATACCTTGGTTGTCGAATTTTTTTTGGTGGATTAATAGGTCCAACAAAGTCTATAGTCCATTTTTTAAATACTTGCAGTGTCACTTGTGGTCTTAGGGGATCTCATCCATTTTGTTGGGTTTGCCAACCCTCTGACAGACATCACATTCTGGAAATATTCCTTTGCATATGTATGGATTGTTGGCCACCATAATCCTGTGTGAAATACCTTTTGTGTGGTGGTTTTTCCTGCATAGTGTCCTCCAGCTATACCTTCATGAGCTTCTGCCAAAATTCTGGGTCATTCATGTTCCAGTACACACCTTCTCAAAATCTTATTTGTGCGAATATTGTATAAATGACCTACAATGAGTTGATAGTCTGTAGCTATGACTACCATATTTTTATTCTGCATAGTGATAAAGTCATTTGGCACAACTCATGTATTTAATTGTTCAATAATATCACTGAAGTATTCATCAACTACCTGTACTGAAAATAATTGTGCATCGAGGAAGTTGTCTTCCAAGTTAGTAGGTTCTTCTTCATTGGTTACCCTTGATAGGTGATCATGTCCTCCATTTAGATTCTTTGGTTTGACTATCACTTCAAAATTGAATTCTTGGAATAATAATAGCCATCTACATATCCTCCCCCCCAACACTGGCTTGTTGAATAGATATTTGAGTGCAGAATGGTCTGTGAACATTTTAAAGTGTTTACCCAGTAAATAATGCCTAAATTTATGAAGTGCATATACCATGGCTAGGCCTTCTCTTTCTATGGTGTTTTAGTTATGTTCATATTCTCACAACTTTCTTCTTGCAAAGGCTATAGGATGGTCTAAGTCCCCTACTCCTAGTTGCACCAAAATTTCTCCAAGTGTTATAGTTGATGCATCTATGTGCACATGAAATGTCTTTTCCCAATCTGTAAATACTAATATAGGTGTTGTCACAATATTTTCCTTCAGATTGTCCAATCCTTGTTGATATTCCTCATTCCACTAAAATCTCGTGTCCTTCTTTAATAGTTTTTCCATTGGTGCAGTGATTTGCGCACACCCCTTTATAAAATTCTTGTAACAACCTGTATGTCCCAATGTTTCTCTTAACTGGCACACTGAATTTGGTGACGGTAAATTTACAATGACTACAATATTAGCAAGGTCAACTAGTAATATCCCAAAAAGTGTACAAAAAATGCATTTCTTGATGTTTAATGATATCTAACATTGCATGCATCTTTCCAACGTTAGTCTTAACACTTCTACATGGTCCTTTAAAAAACTGTATACAGTCGAGTCATCCAAATATACTTCTAGAAACTGATGTATGAATTCCTTAAAAGAAGCTATGACTACTCTTGAAAAAATGGTTGGTGCATTCTTCAATGCAAAGGGCATGACTATATATTGGTAGGATCCCCATTCTATAGAAAAAGTAGTATTATACCTATCCTCTGGAGCTATTTTGAACTGATGATATCCTGAGAATCCATTTGTGAATGAAATGCTTCTTGGCCTCCAAAATTATCTAAGACTTCATCTATAAAAGGGGTAGGGAAAGGGTCATGTAAGAAAGCATCATTAAGTTTCCTCAGATCTACACAAATATTTACCCCCCCTNTTCTTCTTGCAAAGGCTATAGGATGGTCTAAGTCCCCTACTCCTAGTTGCACCAAAATTTCTCCAAGTGTTATAGTTGATGCATCTATGTGCACATGAAATGTCTTTTCCCAATCTGTAAATACTAATATAGGTGTTGTCACAATATTTTCCTTCAGATTGTCCAATCCTTGTTGATATTCCTCATTCCACTAAAATCTCGTGTCCTTCTTTAATAGTTTTTCCATTGGTGCAGTGATTTGCGCACACCCCTTTATAAAATTCTTGTAACAACCTGTATGTCCCAATGTTTCTCTTAACTGGCACACTGAATTTGGTGACGGTAAATTTACAATGACTACAATATTAGCAAGGTCAACTAGTAATATCCCAAAAAGTGTACAAAAAATGCATTTCTTGATGTTTAATGATATCTAACATTGCATGCATCTTTCCAACGTTAGTCTTAACACTTCTACATGGTCCTTTAAAAAACTGTATACAGTCGAGTCATCCAAATATACTTCTAGAAACTGATGTATGAATTCCTTAAAAGAAGCTATGACTACTCTTGAAAAAATGGTTGGTGCATTCTTCAATGCAAAGGGCATGACTATATATTGGTAGGATCCCCATTCTATAGAAAAAGTAGTATTATACCTATCCTCTGGAGCTATTTTGAACTGATGATATCCTGAGAATCCATTTGTGAATGAAATGCTTCTTGGCCTCCAAAATTATCTAAGACTTCATCTATAAAAGGGGTAGGGAAAGGGTCATGTAAGAAAGCATCATTAAGTTTCCTCAGATCTACACAAATATTTACCCCCCCTTGCTTATTTTCTTGGTCTACCATGGGACTCATCCATTCAGATTCCTCTACCAGTTCTATAATGCTAGCTTCTAACATTTGGTCAAATTTTTCTTTCACTTTCATCTTATAAACTAGATTCAGTCTGTAAGGTCTTTGTTTAACAGGTCTAGCCTTAGGTTTGAGAGGTATTTTCATCTCACCAATCTCTCCTTATATTCTTTTCATATCTTTAAAATTCATTGAAAACATGTCATTGTACTCATGCAATAACTTTGTTATTATTTCTACTATTTGCTCATCCCAATAATCTACAATACTTGCCATTTTCATATTGTCATTCACCCTAATGTTGAATTTATTAACTTTTATTGGTGCATCAAATAATTCTAACTCCAGAGATGGACCTTCCATCTCTCTCTCTGCTTCACTCTCTGTAATATGAATGTTGCACGGGTCATCTTCATCTAATGCTTCCCATTTGACATGATAGCATGAGAGTAAGTAATTAATTGTATGTTTGTTATGTTGTTGATATTTTGTCATGATTTCAGCCTCTAGTTCATAAACAAATATCACTCCCCGTATCAGCTTCAACACTGAATCAATGTTGGGGTTTTCATGTTTGAATGAGAAGATTACTAAAAAATTATGTTGTGATCATGTCCGTTATGTAGTGCCTCCGTGCATATCCTGGTCTATGTACCAGTTCCTCTTCATATTTTGTCAAGAATTCCTCTAATTCAATTAGCCAATGAAAAATGGGAGGTTATCTTATCTCTGTACCAACCCATCTTACTGTGCAATTGATTCTTATGAACCTCCTTGTGGAAACTTCATGTAATTGTTGTTGCCAATTCTCCAAGCCTGTCTCTGATTGATAAGCATAAGATGTAATGCTTCTCCAGCTGAGTACCCCATCTACAGTTGGGTTGGCATAATCCTCTTCTCGCGCAGTGGTTCTGTGCAACTGGTTTATTTCTTCTAGATCCAAAAGCATTTCCTCTACAAACCTTTCTCCTTCTGAAGGATCCAATGGTGCAATGAATCTATATTCACCTGATTCAAAAGTCATTTTTCTTATATTTAGGTTGATTATAGCCTGGTTATATAATTTCCAATCTAAGCCAAGCAATGTTGGGTAAGGTGTTGTGCCATCCACTATCTCTACCACTTCAAAATATTCCATAGTGTGCACTCCATCCAAATCTATTGTCGCACCCTTAATCCTTCCAATTGATAACACTCTATGTTGATTTTCTAGTTTCAACTAGATAGGTGAATAGCCTAGTGTGGGTTCTCCAATACACTGCCATGTCTTCTTAGGTAACACAATTACTTCAGAGCCTAAATCCAGTATAACATATCCCATGTTGAAATCCCCAATGTTGGCATTCAGTCTTAATTCTCTGCTTTTCCTTCTTCTTGTATGGATATGATTAACTATTTTCTACTCTAAATTCCCTTCTACCTCTTTGTTGCATTGATCGAGGTGGATATTGGTGGCCACCCACCTATTTCAATTGGCTCCTCATGTCCATTTTTTATTCATCACGTCTTTTTGTACTACTTTATAATTGTGAGTTCTACACTTCTAGGGTTGTATGAAGCCTCACACACTCTCTAGGTGGATACAAGTGGCCTCTCGCCTAATCCAACTGGCTTATTTTGTGTGTTTTCATGTCAGCACATCTTGTTGTACTTCCAGGATTGTTTTGGGCCCCTAAACGTTGTTTTTTTTACTTGTCACAACCAGACTATGGACAGAGTCAGAGTCTGACGGCAGAATGTGTATTTCTCTAAAAGACCTTTCCAGCAAGCTATCACGCGCCTAAAACGAAGGTCGTATGAAAAAATTATGGCCCTAGGAAGTTGAGCTACCAAACTACACCAACTTACCTATAGGCCCCACATAAGTTTTGGCGTTTCACCTTCTAGGGTTAGTATTTTGGATGTCTAGGGTTTTGGAATTCATGAATAATATCAAAAAGGTCTATGGAGCCTCATTGTATTACATTCTACTCAGACAGATGCATGTAGCAGACACATCTCTTCTCAGAGATAGTTACCACCATTTGAGCAAGTTTTAGTTATGCAGTTTTATAGTTTCATCCTATTTCATTACTTAATAGAAGATATCATTCACTAGATATTTGTGTTATTCTTCCTATATTTGTGTTTATTGTATTTAGTCTGTTAATCAGTTTGTTTCGCTCCTAAATCCATATCAGTGGAATCATAGTGGTCTTCTCTTCATTTATTTTTCTTGGTGCATGTCCCCAACAAGGTCTGGGTACAAGAAGTTGGGGCTCGAACCAATCGATCAATTACTAGATCGATCACATTCATGCCAATAAAAACCCATGGGAGATGAAAATAAATATGATGGAGCAGGAGATCCTATTAAAATGTTGCTCGAGGAAGCCCTTGTGCAAAAAATGAAGAAAATGATGGACAAATCCGCGCAAATCCTTCGACGGTTGCCCACGGTAGAAGCATCTTCATCAAGCAGCCATGCAACCCCCTTCAAGGGCTGATATATCAAGGTAAACTTTGATGTTCCATTATTTGAAGGAATGATAGATGTGGATGTTATAGATAAATGGTTAAATATGCTCGAAGGATATTTTTCGGTCCACAATTTTTTCGATAAGGAAAATATCACTTTTTCACTCCTCAAGGTCGTTCCCCATGTTAAATATTGGTGGGATACTTACTCTAAGTAAAGGGTCGTGGAGGAATCTGCAATTTTTGTGGTCGACCCTACATGGGATTCCTTCCGTGATGCCATTAAAGAACAATACTACCATGTTGGAAGCTATGAAGACCAATACACTAGATGGACCACCCTACGTCAAGAAAGGGACCAGACAGTACCAGACTTCACCAGTATTTTCCATACCCTACGCACCAAATTGGGCATCAAATATTATGAGCATCATTTGGTGCTCAAATACCGCGGTGGTTTGCATATATACATCCAAACAGAAATGGAGTTCCTGGACATCACCTCTTTCGGCACGACTTATAGATATGTTGTTAAGATAGAGCAGAAATTTAAATAGAAACGACGAGAGTTTGGATCTATAAACTGCTCACAACCGAAGCTGGGAAAAGGAAACACCAAACCACACAGCAAGGGACCAAGTCGATATGGTCTCCCTCAGGAAAATCCGTCTAAGATGCAACATAAGAAGGGAAACAAGAAGACGAAGAAGGACACGAGAAAATGGTGTGAGTACCATAAAATTCCTTGGCACAACACCGATGAATGTCACTCCAAGCTGTCCCTCATGCCCGAGCTAAAGGCTTCCGAGTTGGAGGTTGATTTTGATTCCGAGTCAAATCCTAAAGGAGGGAAGCAGATTATTAATGTTGAACCCAGTGCCACGATCGCTACCTCCAAAGTCCGGCCAAGTGAACCAGAAGAACTAGACGAAGGGGTGTTAGAATATAATGGATGTGCTTGTTTAATCATAGACAATATCACTATTGTCACCCAACCATAGGTTGAATCCACCCCCGAGCACCTTAACCTTGACAGAGAATCATTCTGGAAGCAAACCCTAGGCTAGATAGCCAAACAAGATAGCGCACCTCTCTCGAAGGATAGCACACTAGATAGGAGTAGCAAAAGCTGATCAAAGAGTCCAAACCATAACCAAGAGAGAGTCCAGGCCAAAACAAAAATCTGCTAGCTGTAACAGCTACAACGACATCTCTCCTCGAAACTTGCACACAAACTGGCCAACTGCAGTTCGCACAAGTGTTGTTTCTGCAGTTCTAAGAATGCTTCCCAGAATGAAGACCGGATTCCTGTATCTGTACTAAGACTAGCAAACTACCTAGGTAGACTTCTCATTATGGGTGCCTATTTACCTAGTATATAATATTTCCTTTAGCCGACTTATTCTCTTGGAGGCTAATAACCTAATACAACTTATCCTCTTGAGCCGACTTGTCATCTAGGGCTATTAGCCAACTAATTAGGGTTTCTTAATTCTTCCTGGAATATTCTATTCTCATCAAGTTTACACGTGGAGGTAAATACCTCCTGCAACTACCATAATATCAACACTCCCTCCTAGCTAGGGAGGTATTGAAGGTAACGGTTTTGAGCAAACATACCATTCACCCGGTAGCATCAACATAGTCATATAGAATATCTCATGATTAGATCATGAGCACCATCATCACTATCAGTTTCATCAGCTCCATCATCTCTCGAAACCATACTCTAGGTGAGTAATCAGACATGATGTTGGATAAGTCACACACTCCACAGAGTGACACAAGATTAATTCTTCTAATCCGAACCTATGTCCTAGATGAATAAATGTTCTGAACAATTTTCTGTTTGGGAAATCTTTGTCCATTGATCATCCATCTAGTTGATAATCATTTCGGACACTACTGATAGTCTTCTAGGTGATAGGAACAATGTCATTCAATAGAACACAACTGTTTCTATCCATAGTAGCACACAACTACAATCTAGTGGTATAGTGCCACACCAAGTAGCACACAAATACTTAATCAGTGACATATACTCAAAATCAGTGGAACACATCCACTACAGTAATATAAATCTATTGTTCGGAGACATACAGTCTCCATAACAATCATATCATCAACCTGCACAAAAAAATATTGTTATGATATAAATTGAATCATCTGAGCCATTCTTCCACTCACATATATGAGATCTGGAAGATAATCTTCCCTCATAAGGTAAAACATCAATGATGAGTTATCTAGACTATTATTTTCAAGCAAGGAAGAATAATTGTCCCAATTTTTTAGCCCAGACCATTCATCTATCTGGGCCCTTCCTTCGACACTAAACAAAGTGCAACCTGGAGAGAATGAATCTAACCTAGGGAATGCCTATCCCTAATTGTTGAACCTAGACCATTCACCTATTTGGGCCATTCGTCCAGCACTAAACAAGGTGCAACCTGGAGAGAATGAATCTTCCCTAGGGAATGACTGTTTGGACCATTTCCTAAGGAAATGATTGTCCTGCACCAACCTCCAAAATTGACCATTCTTTGAAACTTCTCACAACTGTGAGCTTCGATAGAATGATTGTTCGATGAGGCAAACCAGTCTTCTTGACCACTACTGAGAGTGATCGTAAAGAAGAGAGATTGTCCTAGACCATTCCCTATGTTAACCACAAGGGGAATCGATGCCTGTGGTACATCAACAATCCATCGAACCATTTTCATTACGAAAATGATCATTCAATATGGACCATTTTCTGAACTGGAAAATGCTTGTTGGTTAGAAATCTCAAACCACTTTCCAAACTGGAAAGGAACTGCTCATCTTGGACCATTTTTCAAACTTGAAAAATGACTGTCTATAAATAAATAACACATCAGTGCTCCCTCGCAACCTCGGTCCATTCATCTCTTCCTTTTTCAATAAGTAAGGCATCTCCATGAGCTCCAGTTGTTTCTTGAGTACACAAACTCTTTCATCTTGGACAAAGGCTTTTACCAAAATGTCTGCTTATCTGCTCATCTGTGGAGATATTTATTGGAGAACCACTTTCTCTTTTCTGGAATTCATCATGGAGAATGTAATGCTTGATTTCATTGTAGTTTGGTCTTTTTGGAACACTATTTTTTCTTTGATGGTTTCATATAGCTCTGATCATTAGAGTATATCATAATTGGATTTAGCTCTTTTATTTCTTGCTAGCTCATAACATTTTGGCAAGGGTCAAACTTGAACATATCCATCTAGCACTTCTTCTGTCATCATGAGAGTTTGTCATGGATTAGAAACCCATCATCTTGGACTTCTGAGTAATCATTCTAATGAAATATCTTTGTTATAGAAATATTTTCACCACTCTTTTGTTGTGCATTGGAGGTTCTCCACCAAGTTGTCTTCTTTCACCTGCATACAAGGTTCTCTTTTTGGTATATCTCAAAGCCTTGAGGTTGCTCTTCATATGCTATTTGTTTAATTATTCTGGAGAACAATCTTTGCATTCATCTGATGTAAACTCCAAACCATGGATATTGCAGATGATATAATGGATTATGTAGAGGTATATCTAGTTTACTAGAACAAACAATCATCATAGTCTTCTCCTTCCATCTGGGAGAACCTCTAGCTTTGTATCTCACAATGCTTACGTTCATGAGTCTTCCATACATTATTCTTCATCTTAGATTTCATTTCCTCTCCTTGATTTCTTTTAGTGAGTTTAGATCAAGCTAGTATTCTTGTGATTCTCGATACAATGATTGGTTGTTCTAGCTATTCTCTCTTTCTTGGAATCTTCATGTTCTTACTCATGTTTCTCTTTAGCTCTTGGGTCCATGGAGTTTCTTATAGATTCCATGCCCTGATTATTCCAACTTCTTTCTTTCATCATAGGATCATGGATGTGGATGGACAATCTGGGATACTTTTAGGATTTTTTTAATAGTATATTTATT
>SNQJ01S0017738.1:89790-104035 GCA_010110895.2 Picea sitchensis
ATCAGAAACAAAACACTTGCAAACAATCAAGTCTTCAAAAACCAGTGCTCTGATACCAACTTGATCTAAAAATGAAGAAGACTTGAAATCTTGAAAATATTTGCAAGTAAATTTTATGTGTTAAAAGCAAATGGATCAACTTTTCAACACATTAATTAAAGGATTATTCATTCAAGATACAAATAAACAGCAGCATAATCAATGAACATAAACACATAAACACAACAAATGATAAAGGAGTTCACCCCTCTCTTGGGCTACATCTCTTGGTCCAGCTTCCAATTGATCATTAATATTAATTTCTCAAAGTGCTCAAAAACATGCTTTACAATGCTCAAATTGACCAACAGACTACTCCAATGGCTTCAGAGCGTCCAAAAACCCCTAACTTGGCTTTTTCGGCACCTCGTTTGGCCAAAAAACGAAGAAGTTAGGCGTCCTCGAAGTCCCCTCTTCAAGCTTGTTGTCTCTGCATCTACAAATCGCACCCTTGTTTCATGAACCTAGCACACACGCTTATTTAAATGAAAAAACCTGTCACCGGGCGCAACCGCGCCAATGGTGCGAACTGTAGGACGGTTATGGGCGTGCCAGCCCCTAACCGCCTATCTCTCGGGCACATGAGGGTCATCCATATGACCTCAGGCTAACAAAAGAACCCAACCGTTTTCAAACCCCCGCGCTCCTGGTTGTGGTCACATGGCGTAACACAAAGGACCATGGGCCACATATTTAAAACCCCGCATGCATGCCAACAGTGGGTATGGACAAATGTAATATGAGTGTGACCAAGGGCTACAACTCCGTTCATAACACAAAACTCCCACGTGATATGGTATGGTTACATGTAATAAACAATACGACCCCCCGCCAAATGTAACATAAACCAAACTTTAATATATATCAATGCATATATACAACAAGGAAAAAATGGTGGTACGTTGGTCGGGCGGACTTTGTGAAGGATTTACATGGTGGGGAGGTCTGGGGTTCGACCCCCATGGACCCCATAAATTTTAAATAACAAATCAATAGCCAATAAAGGGGTGCCACGTGGCAGCCCATGACTGGGCCACGTGGCACCTTACCATTGACCAAAAAGATGCCACATGTCGCATTCTGATTCGACCACATCTGCCAATAAAAAACTACCACATCATCACATGCCACATCAACGTATGGTCATACAGCCCTGCCACGTCAGCCTCTACGGATTGTACAGTGAGCGTCCCTTTTTTTGCCTGTTTGACAATTTGAACAGATCGGAATATCTCTCGATCCCGACATCTGTTTGAGATGATACGAGTTGTGTTGGGTTCACAACGATGAGGTTTATGCTCTCATTCGATTTGAAGTGATTCCGAGCACTTTGAATTTTTGAGCAAAATTTGATCCCCTGATAAAAAATATCAGGTATTAAGGAAGGATGGGATTTGGCTACAAGATCAAATTTTAGTTGGAAGGTGTAGGACACATGTGTTTCATACATTCCTCATTTTTAAGGATGGATAATGAGTAAGAATAAAATTTGTGTCCAAGGGATTTCTGGAATGCGAGTACTAAATCTTAGAAGGACTAATAATCCATTTTTGGTGACTTTTCCCTATCTTTTGTGGACCTCATATTATTGTGGAGATTATGCTTCTTACTCCATAAGAAGACCTATTCAAAATGAATATAGACATTCCTTGCCATTTTTGGTTTGATTGGGAGTGGGTCTTTGGGAGCCCTTTCACCCAATATGATTCTTGGAGGTTGTACTCTCTTATTAATTACTGGCATGAGCTCAACTCTATTATTAATTCATGATGGGTGTCTATTGACACTAAGAGGTGTAGGATGAAGAGATTGCATAATTTGTCGTTAATATAGTTCAGGTACAAACTTTGAGTGTTTCAATGGTTATTGACTTACATGGGCCTTCCTACCAGGCGATGGTTGGTCAAAAGGAGACTTTTGAATGGGATTGTTCTTTTTCCAAGCCTTATTAGGAGTTCATTCATTCTGAGCATGAAACCATTTTTTACAAGAGTTTGCATTGGAGAGAGGTGTTATTGGGTGATTCCAAATATTTGGTCCTCTCATCACTCAATTGTGTGTAGCTCTACTTGAAGATTTCATCCCTATTTGTTCTTTCGAAGATTTGGTGCAAATATCTTCTTGAAAATGACATTAGCTCTTTGTCTACACTTTGTCAATTATGGAATGAACATGTTCATAAGCGGTTGTTACATAAAGGATTTTTATTGATAAAAAATGTCAAGGGGATGTAAATACCTTTGTACATACCCTTTTCCTATTGTTTATCTTCTCTATTAAAAATAATTTTATGTTAATGTAAGAAGTATGTTTAAAAAGGAAAAAAATAGTGTGGATGGAAAAGTATTGATTTCACCTTTTATTCAGATTTAATCAAAGTGTCAAAATGAGGTAGTGTATATAGCATTAGTGTTAGAAATTTATGGGCTAAATGCTAGTCATAGTACATTTTTCCAATCAAATATGATACCTCTAGTTAAACCATTAAAATCATCATTTTTAATGGAAAAAGTTTAGAAAGTTACAACTTGCCCCACACTTTCACTTTACATCCAATTTAAAGATAGCTAAAATTTAAATTCTAATAAAAAATAAAAAAAAAGTAAGCAAACCTGCTAATCATTAATTGAAGATATACATAAATATACAAGTAAGTCCTAAGAGGTCACACCTTTAAATAGAATGAACATTATAAAATGATAGATTAAACTTAGATTACTGGATTAAACAAACTTTCTATTTAAACAATATTTGCAAATCATCTCCTTGAAAATTCAACTTTAATGGTACCAACCAAAAAAGATGACCGTTGTACTTCCACAACATGGAAACGTTTTTAACCATTACATGATATAAATTGAAAAAAGCTAAAAGGCAATAAAAATGATGACAGTTCGAATGTCCAGGAATCAGATGGAGTTTTAAAAAACCTAGGTAAAAGGCGGCAGAAAAGATGACAGTGGGGAAACGTTCTTAACCGTTAGATTATATAAATTGAAAAATTACCGTTGAAAAAGATAAAAGGCAATAAAAAGTTAAAAGACAATAAAAATGATGACAGTTGGAATGTAGAGGAATCAGACGGAGTTTTAAAAACCCTGAATGTCGAGGAATCAGACGGAAACCCTAGGTAAAAGGCGACCTGAATGGTTTTGTGTTTCATCTTCAATTGGTTTTTCTGCTCTCTTTCATGAGTCTGCTCCTCTCACATTAGTGCACTTTGTGAATCACTCTATGTTTCTCAGTAGGTAAATATTGACTATTTTTGTTTGTATAGTGCAGAGCATATCTGAATATTTCCATCGTATTGACGATTTTTGTAGTGCAGAGCAGATCTGAATATTTCCATCAGAATTTTCCATTGTCTAATTTATAGTAATCGTTTTTTTTTCTGTAAATATTGGCGATTTTTGTTTGTATAGTGCAGAGCAGATCTGAATATCTAGTTTATAGTAATCAGTTTTATTTTTTGTTTGGCTTTCAGCTCCACCGCTAGATAGTTCTTGGCCCTATATGGACATAACCCAAAGGAAGGGATTCCGTTCAATATTTTCACAATATTTGCCAGGTTTGTACTACTTCCCTTTCTTTGTTTCATTGATTTATACCATTTATTGCTCGCTTTAATTTGATATTTAAAAACGAAGAAAGGTATTTTAGAGATAGTTGATTTTTTATAGTTTACCAGTTTTTCATATTTTTGTTGGATTTTTTTAAAAATAATTCTATTTACTTATGAAACAGTAATTCTTAACCAACACTGGCTGAGGAGTTTAAGAACATAATAAATTTTCCATGTGAAAAGATATTTAGGACTTACTCGAAATTACGTATAAAAAAGAACTCCATGTCCGGCCTTGCTCCACGCTACTTATTTTTGGTCGAATTCATTTTCTGTGCAGTTGAGAGTTCATTCCTGCTCCACGCTACTTATTTTTGGTCGAATTATTTAGTTCTTGGCCGAGGCTAGACGATGCTTTGAATTTGATACATTGAATTTGCTGCTGTCTGGCCACAATATTTTCCCTTTGTTAAATATATGATATATATATTTCACCCGTCGTTTATTATATTGCTGCCATAGCTCTTATCTTCCGAACCTGATACTTTTGGCAGAGCCCAATATTGCTGTCAATGGCCATGCCGGATGTCATCACATCTCTTTGTCTGCTTACACTTTTGATTTTAGAATTTTTCAAGCTTATGATATTGCAATTTTTTTTAATTGCTGCTTGAGAACGATTATCCTGCTATTGCGGGTTCGGGTTTTTACAGTCGATGTTTTTTTTTGTTGGAAACTTGTTTAAGGAGTCACTTTAAGTATTTTTAGATGAAAACTGGTTTAAGGATTCCAGTTAGGTAGTTTTATCTTTTGACGAGGAGTAGGTTTTCATAAGGAGGAGTAGGTTTTAATAGTTGTTAATTTTCATATCAATAATTTTTAAAATATACTTAAAAAAAAAAATGACTTAACTTTTTTGCAATTATCATAAAAATATTAACTTGTTATAAAATGTAAAGTTAGATTCAACATTTTTCAAATTAGATCAAGATGATATTATTTTATAATTTTTTTATATAAAACAATAATTATATTAAGAGTTATTTTCAGTTTTTATTTTGTTTTATATCATGTGTTTTTTTGGTTCTATGTTGTGTTTTATTAAGCACCTCTATCTGATTAAAAAATATTAACATCAGGCCTTTAGGCGTTCACCAGCAGCTAGTTGGTTGTGCTAGTTTTATTCTTTTTTGCATATCATTTACATTAAATTGAGGGTTCTACTAGTATCATATCATGTATGAAGGCTTAACCCATCTGCCATAACCTCTGATCATAACATAGAAAAAGGATGCATAGAATGCTTCAATGAGAGTGCCTATAAGGAGACCCTTGTAATCCATTAGTAATTTAAATAAATATAGAACATTTTTAATATTATCAATATCTTTTTTATTTTATTTTATCTTTTAATATTTTTTTAATAAATATTCAATCTAAGTGCTTAACATACAATTATTACATCAATTTAATAAATAAATACAATTTCTATTAATTAAAAAGATTTTAATATGATAAAAATAATTTCAAGATACATATTTATTAAGTATCTCTTAAACCATTTTTTAAAGATGAATATACTAATAATTTAAAATAAGAAAATTCCAATCTTTTAATCAGAACATAAATTGGATAATAGCAATGCCATATTACATTCGAGTTCTCCTGCTTGGTTTTTCAATGCTTCTTCCCGGAATTACCGGCCGCTTATTTGCAGCTAGCGCTCGAGGCCTTACTTTCTTCCTGGACCCCATCTTTTCCGGGGTTTGCTTTTGTTACACTGAACTCACGCACCATTCGGAATAATGTAATTCCTAATTCTCTGCGCACACGGAGACCGTGTTACAAGGGCAGTCAGTCAAAAAACCCAAGTAAATCTCAGAAAGACGAAAATAAAAGAGGGAGGAAATCCACCAATAAGCTTATACAAGAAATAGGCCACTTCATGATAAACTCAGGGAAAATCCACCTGATCTCAGACAACTTCCCTCCTCTCCCTACCCCCCCGTCATCATGAAGATCATCTCACGGAATATCAGAGGCCTCAATGGACGTAGCAAGCAAAAATTGCTACGGGATCTGATTTTGGCGGAAAAACCTGATATAGTACTTTTGTAGGAAACAAAATGCACCTCGGAAGATGTCGACACACTACTTCCCTATTGTTGGAAGCAAGGGGAAGCAGTCTCAACAGCAGCCACATGCACAGCTGGAGGATCGACTATCCTCTGGAACACCAACTCAGTGCTGCTGGAAAACTTCATCGCCACCAGATGGTCCATTACAACAGATTATAGGCTTATTGGCTCAAACAAGCCGGGACACTTGACCAATGTCTACGGCCCGACCAACCCAAGGGACAAGCAGGCCTTCCTTAGGAATTTGAACTACCTATCCAATTTAACGCAGCATAATAGATGGGTTATCGGAGGAGATTTCAATATCATTCGCAGCTTGGAGGAAAAAAAAGGAGGATCAAGACCACTAGATCGAGACTCCAGTGACTTCAACAGCCTCATAGATAACCTTCACCTTATTGATTTGGAGACCATCAATGGAATTCACACTTGGACAAATAGAAGAACGAGAATACATCAAATCGTTTGCAAACTAGACCGTTTCCTCATCTCTGACTCCCTTATGTTGGAAGGCACAGCTCTGGAAGCTACCATCCTGAATTTCTCCGGTTCGGATCATTGGCCTATATAGCTATGGCTGGATGTGCTAGCCACACCTGGAAAGAAACCCTTCAGGTTTGAACAATTTTGGCTCGACCATCCCGATTTCCAAGCAAAAATCCAAGATTGGTGGAGAGAGGTAGAGGTCTCTAATGGTTCCAAAATGTACAGATTTCAGCAGAAGTTAAAAAATCTCAAACAACTTCTCAAACTTTGGAATAAGAAAACCTTTGGAAACATCTTTGATTCCCAGAGGCAGTTGTCAAAATGAATGGGCGAGATTCAAAACCAGATCAGAACACAGGGGCTAACGAATGAGCTAAAAGCCCAGGAAGTAAAAGTAAATCAACAACTATAAGCTAGGAAAAGACAAGAAGAGATTCTATGGAAACAAAAATTGTGTATCCAATGGCTCAAGGAGGGGGAACACAATACCAAATTCTTTTAGAGGACTATCATCCACATAAGGCACTCCAATAAGATTATGCATCTCATCTCTGCAGCCGGGGAGACCATTCACTCCCACGAAGACATGAAGTCGACCTTGATTGACTACTATCAAGATCTCCTCACGAAACCTCTCCCGGATAGACATGTGACCATTACCAAAGTCACACAGCATGTGCCCTCCCTTGTTACCTAGGAGCAAAACTCAGCCCTGCTCCGGCCCATTACAATTGAGGAAGTGGATGAAGCGCTTCAGGACACCCCCAAATGCAAGGCTCCTGGACTCGATGGCTTCACCAACGATTTTTTCCACCATTGCTGACCGATGATCAGGGTAGAGGTTTGGGAAATTCTTGAAGACTCCAGAGCCACTAGGCAAGTCCTCCAGGCTCTTAATGCGACTTTCCTCACCTTAATACCCAAAGAGGGGCAGGCACACCACCCCAAGAAGTTCATACCCATAGCTCTTTGCAATGTCATCTACAAACTCCTAACAAAAGTGATTGCTAGGAGACTCAAGCCTATCTTACCGACAATTATATCCCCAGAGTAATTAGGCTATGTTGAAGGCAGACAAATCATGGACATCGTCATCCTAGCACATGAAGTAATTCACTCTCTGCAGAAGACCAAAACACCAGGTATGCTCCTCAAATTAGATCTCTCTAAAGCCTTTGACAAGATAAGTTGGGAATATATGTGGGCAATGCTCCTAGCTTTTGGTTTTGATCAACGTTGGGTGACTTGGATTCTAAATCTAACTTCCTTGGATTTCTTCTCCATTCTTATCAATGGTGTCCCCTCTTGACCCTTCTCCCCTTCAAGAGGAATTAGACAAGGAGATCCTCTTTCCCCTTTCTTCTTCATCATTATGGCTGAAGGTCTTGGTCGTTCCATCCATGCAGCTGTTGAAAGCAACCTTCTGACAGGCTTACCCTTGCATGGCATTTCCCCTCCTATATTGCACAGTCAATTTGTGGACGACACACTTTTGATGGGCACCCCAACTGTCCTCGAAGCCAACTCTCTTCTAGTGATCCTCCAAACCTTCTCAGACGCCTCGGGGTTGGACTGCAACAAGGATAAGTCCCAATTTTTTTTCTTCAATACGCCACCTTTGATTCAGCTACATATCTCTGATATCCTAGGTTTCAACAGAAGCTCCCTTCCGTCCAAATACCTTGGCATTCCCCTGATTGACAATGCCCTCCATAAATCCTCTTGGGAACATCTATTATCCTCCTTTACCAAGAGGATTTCCTCCTGGACCTACCGAGTTTTAAATCTTCCCAGTCGTCTCATTCTTCTCCGAGCTGTCCTTCAAGCCCTTCCTGTCTACACCTTCTCTACGTTGGTTTCCCCTAGATTTGTTCTCACAACCATTAAAAACTTACAACGAAACTTATTCTGGCAAGGCCTCAACTCAGGGATGAAAATAGCGTTGGTCAGCTGGGACAAACTATGCCGACCCAAAGAGCAAGGCGGCTTGGGATTATGGGACCCCTCATGCTAAACAAAGTTCTAAGTGCCAAAATTTGGTGGCGGTGGCTCAAAAACCACAAGGACCTTTGGGCCAGACTTTGGAGGAAGAAATATGCGCAAAATGTGGTGGAAAATAACCTAATTTGATGGAATGGGGACAACCCAAGCTCCTTAATTTGGACAGCGGCTAGGCATAACATATAGCTAATTACTCGGCATGCCTTCTGGGAAATCAGAAATGGGGAAACAACTCTCTTCTGGAAAGATTCCTAGAAACAATGGTCAGTTTTAGAAAATGAGGATTGGGCGAGGGACATCTGTACCCAAGCTACCCTCGCAGGCCTGACAAGTGTAGCTGACTTATGGCAGGACAATCCCCCAGAAGACACCTGGCGATGCTGGCACCTGGACAGGGAACGCACTAATCTGGAAGCACATGTGGACCTGGTACCCTGGAAAGAGGAAATGGCCAAACGAAAGATTCCCAAAATCGCAGGTGTTGGAGCCGGAAGTCACTCCTGGATTGCTAGCAGGAGAAGAGCCCGACGCCCATCAGTTTAATGTCACGATTTGTTTAAAAGGGGTGATCAAATGGAGGAAAACTCAGAACGATATCGTCCCAACTCAGAAACTAGACCAGGCATGCATGGACGAATGAGGTCTTGATAAACTTCAAACAGTGAGTCGTAGTAAAGGGTGAGTAGGGGGAAGACTTGCATTAGAAGGGTGCGAAGGTCTATCACAAACATCTGGTTTGTAACAGACTGCAGAAGAAAGCATTCAAATGCAAAATCCTTTAACATTCAAACATAGAAGACCAGAGGGCACAACAATGTCACAACAAATCCTTTGTCATAACAAGATTGTTCAATCCACGCGAATCCTTCGACTGTGGACTCTCTGGCATGAGATGAAATATAGATGGAAAAAGAAAATTGTTTGTCATAAACCAAGAAGTCTCAGACACAGAGGCATAACCAGGAAACCAGAATATCTGTTGAAACATTACAGTCGGGAGGTTAGCTCTACCATCGATAGGTACAAAAATGGCAAAAATGCCTACATATACTCAAACTAACAACAACAACAAAATCGAGACGTAGCATTGAAAGATTTGCGTCTGCATGGCTTCTGACAACACGGAGCTGCAATATTTGAATGGTCGTGCAACTTATGGCAGACGCGATCGATCTTCTGACAGTTTCTTCGGCGACTCGACGTGCCTTTAATCCATTGTAGAGGTTTCCCATTATGGCGGAGATGATGTCTAACCACCACCAACCGCTTCAATAATTGCTTCTTGGGATTGAGGACGACCTGGCCAACTCAGTATTTTGGGATATGGAAGACTCCTCGCGCTGCCACCTGGAATAACTGAATCGCTTAACGAATGGGCGTGGAGACCAGCGCGAAGGATGGGGCGCATGACAGGAGTGGTAGCGTCGGACTATAAAGGGCATGAAAGAAGTGGCGAGGTGCGAGAAGGGCGACAGAGGGGGGGCACATGGCAGAAGGGGAGGAAGATGAGGGATAATGGACTTGCTCTTTGGTGAGAGGTTGACGTTGAAAGAAGCGAGACACATGGCAAGCAACGAGTGGATGACGAGAAAGAGGGAGGACCACACAGACCAAAGCGGGGAGGCAGATGGATGACACGCGGCAGCAGGAGAAAGGTGGAAAAGAAGATGATATGATGGGAGAAGGGCCCACGCAGGTTAAAGGCAGGGTAGCTGAGAGGGATGAGGCCGTCCATGAGCCGTTGATCCGGGCTCCTCGATCGTGGTCGTCGGAGAGCTGCGTCCACAATTTCGGACCCCCCCCCTCTGCTTAAAGGTAGAAAGGTGGGGGGGGTCCGGAATCCAATATGCATCGTTGATCTGATTGCGCGGATGCATGCCGTCCAGATCCACCTGTTGTTTATCACAGATTCCGAACCCCCCCCGCTTAAAGGGAGAAAGGAGGGGGGGGTCCGGAATTTGCTGTGCGCCATTGATCTAGGCGCACAAATCCCAGCCGTCCAGAATTGATTTTCGTTTAACATAGACACATTCACACCCAAAACTTAGGACAAGTGGGTTTTAACCCATTCTTTTACATTCTAACCCCCTTACAAGAAATATCGCTAACATTTGGCTCCATGGGGGATAGAGTCATCCCTGTGATGCTCTAAGAACTCTTTTGCAGATTCAATGCCTTTGCTGTTGGGCTATGGAGTCATTTATTAGTCTGAAAAACAAAAACAGAAACAATATTTACAAAACACAACAAAAAGAGTCGACTGCGGCTCACAGAAAACATTTTTTTAAGAAATGCCCATTGACTGGGCTGCTAAAAACTTCATTGCCTCCCAGATCCTGCAACCTGTAGGTATTGTTTGAAAATACTTCAAGGATCTTGAAAGGCCCGAACTAGAGGGCATCAAATTTACTATGTTTGCCCTTTTCCTGCCTGGGTGCATCCCATTTGAGCACCAGATCACCTTGCTCAAATTCCTTCTTCTTGCTCTTTCTGTCAAAGGAATGCTTGATCTTATGCTGATGATTGTAGGCTCTGTCCAGGACTTGTTCTATGATCTGTTGTACCTCCACCATCTGATGAATCCTTTTGAGCACATGGTTAGGTTCTCCTTCAAAGTCCTGGAGGAGACTGGCCACCGGTAAGGCAAGCTGAGTGGGGAAAACGACCTCTATCCCATACACTAGTTGGAAAGAAGAGATGCCCAAGGACTTCTTTGTTGTCACCTGATCGGACCAGAGAGTGAATTTGAGCTTTGAGTCCCAGGCCCTTTTATTGTCCTCTAGTAGCTTCTTGATGAGCTTGATTAGGATTTTATTTGAGGACTCTGCTAGTCCGTTTCCTTGAGAATAGTAGGGAGTGGAATGAATCAGGGAAATCTGGAACTGTTCACAGAATTTGACCAGAGGCTCAGACTGAAAGGGAGAAGCATTATCAGTGACGATTCTGTTGGGGAAACCAAATATGGATATAATATCTTCTAGGAAGCTGATAATCACTTTGTGAGAAGTGCTTCTGGTGGGGACAACTTCTATCCACTTGATGAAATAATCGGTTGCAGTGAGGATCCATCTGTGCTGGCCACTTGAGGGAGGATGAATCTCTCCAATGAAATCCAATCCCCACTGTTGAAAGGGTGCCGAAACTACTACAGGCTTTAATGGCAGAGATGTGAGCTGCTGCTTACCCGAGAACTTCTGGTATTTGATGCACCCCCTGACTTCCCTGCAGACATCAGGAAATAAGGTGGGCCAGAAATACCCAGCTCAGAGGATCTTGTGAGCTGTGGTCTTCCAGAAATAATGGCCACCGCAGAGACCATTATGGAAATCAGTCATGATCTTCTGGGATTGCTGTGGATCCAGACACCTTAGTAATACTCCCAGAGGATCTTTCCAATACAAGGCTTGGTTAATAAGGCAATATCTGACTGCTTTGAGTTTTAAATCCCTGGCCTTGCTTTTTCCCAATCCATCAGGGGGTTTTAATTCTTTCAGAAAGTACAAGATGCCCTTGTACCAGGGGAATGCTGCTAATGGTATGATGGTATGAGAATCCTTGTCGGATGACTCAGCTTGTTCATTGATGAAGTTAATTCCCAAGGCCTTACAGTTGGATTCAGCCAGCAGCTTGGCCAAACCCTACCCCTTTATCAGCTTAGTGGGATTAATCTCCAGATCAAATTCTAGGATCTTAGCGATCCATTTACCTCTTTTTCCGTCTATGTCAGGTTGTACAAGAATGTCCTTCACAGAGGTTGAAGGGACATATGCTGTGATCTTTGAATGCAAGATGTAGACTCAAAAAGCTTTGAGATATTTCACCAAGGCATAGGCCTGCTTGTCCATGATATCAGATCGAAGTTCTGCATCTCTCAACGCCTTGCTAAAAAAAGCAATAGGCTGTTCTTTCCCTTTATCATTTTTCTGCAACAAAACTGCTGCTACTGTATCACAGGAAGCAAAAGAAAATATCAGAAAGTCTTTGGAATAATCAGGACTGATTAGCACAGGTGCTTCAGTCAACACCTTCTTTATTTGGGCAAAAGACTCTCTGGGTTCAGCAGTCCATTTTATTTCATGTCCCTTCCTAAGCATGGCCGTAATATGTTTTACCAACTCAGCAAAATTTGAGACGAACCTCCTCAGGAAATTAATCCTCCCCAAAAATGCCTGAACCTCTTTCTTAGATCTGGGAAGTGACAGGGCCTGAATTGCTTCTACTCTGTCAGGATCAATTCTCACCCCTTCTGCTGATACTATATGGCCTAATAGTTTTCCCTCCTTCATAGCAAACAGTGATTTTTTGGGGTTTATAGATAGGCCATACCTCCGACACTTCAGGAAAACTCTTTTTAAGTGGCAGCGGTGCTCTTTATCAGTCTTGGAGAAGACTGTGATGTCGTCCAGATAAATCACCACGAACTTATCTTTTTCTCCGATGAAGGCTATATCCATGGCTCGCTGAAATGTTGCTCCCGCATTCATCAGCCCAAAAGGCATTTTGGCATACATGAATGTGCCCCAAGGGGTNCATACGTCTTGAGATCTTCGTAGGTCCATGCAAACACATCAGCAAACTCTCTCAACAACTTAGTATATCCGGCCCTCTGCTCCTCAGTCAAACTCTTTGACAGCTTGACCAATTTAGGCTCCTCAGGCGTGCCTATGTCACATTCAGCTATGTCGTCATCGTCACCTGAAACCTTTCCCTTTACTGCCACATCATTCCCGTCGAACAATCTTTCTAATGGGATTAGACCTTTCTGGATGTGATTTCTCGGTAGCTGAATGATCTGGTGATCAACAATTTTATTCACAAATTCCCCGGGGTCATGGTCAAGCTCTCCTGCAGTGTCGGACTCCTCATCTATGTGCAATGTGGAAAAGTTATCAATGGATTGAAGAAACTTTTCAATCTCCTCATCATCCTCGAATACCTTCCAATGTTTGACATTGTCTAGTACAGAGGGTCTATACTTTACTTCGACATCGGACCCGACAGGGGGCAGCGCAGGAACTTCGAGCACACTAGCTGTGAAAGCTAAGAAGTCGGCTGGAATATTTTCTCCCCTTGGAATGTAGGAAATGTTAAAATCCAGGAAGAAATTATCAACCAGGTCCCATACCTCGTTCCTATAATTCTTGAGCAGAGGATTCTTAGCTTTATAAACGTTTTTGACCTGCTGGACAATCAACTCTGCATCCCCAAACACAGCTATCTCTCTTATTTCCATCTGATGTGCAGCCCTTAATCCCAGAACCAGAGCTTCATACTCCGCCACATTGTTGGTGACTTCAAATTCCAACTTGTATGACAGAGATATGGTCTCATGAGAGGGGGATATGAACACCACCCCGGCACCTGCACCCAAACTGGAGGAAGCTCCATCAAAGAACATCTTCCAAACAGAGGTGGATGGAGGGGGTGTCTGCTGATTAAGAATGGGTTGCTTTCTGATCTGTAAAGGAGCCTCAGGGGTGTGGGTAAGCTGTAGTAAACTGGAGCCTAAATCAGTGTCCAAGGCATCGATGGGATGATTGGTAGGGTTGGCTTCATCACTGATTATGTAGGCCAGCTGGGCTTCTCTGTACAGTCTCCTATGTTCTCCTCCAAAGACTGGAATGGTGGCGTATGTGAGATCCATCTGCAGGGTTCCCCCCAGTATTTTAATCCAAGATCTTGACAACAGCATGCCAAACTTGGGGGGAACATCAGCTACCACAATATCCATGACCATACTCTTCATGGGCAGCTGAAACAAGGAGACTACCAGGTCCTTAATGACTCCCAAACATTGCACCCTCCTAGAGTCAAAAGAATAGAGGTCATGATAGGCTCGGGTGACTTCTAATCCCAATTCTTCCATGACGATTTTGGGCATGAGGTTGTGGGAGGCCCCTGAATCCATAAGGCAATTATGAAGCACTTTGTCATGTATGTTCAGGGATGTGTAGAAGGGAGGGGATGAATCATCTTTGTCTTCTACCATGGGACCTAGGACAATTGCAGGCCTTTCATC
>SNQJ01S0017738.1:104085-157729 GCA_010110895.2 Picea sitchensis
ATTCTTCCCCTTACTGCCACATCATTTCCATCGAACAATCTTTCTAATGGGATCAGACCTCTTGGTATGTGATTGCTCGGTAGTTGAATAATCTGGTGGTTAGCCATTTCATTCAAAAACTCCTCAATGTGGTGGTCACTTTCCTTGTCAGGATCCTCATCTATGTGTGATGCAGAAAAGTCATCAATGGATTGGAGGAATTTCTCGATCTCCGGATCATCTTCAAATACTTTCCAATGTTTGACATTGTCTGGTACAGAGGGTCTATATCTTATTTCTACATCGGACCCGGCAGTGGGCAGCGCAGGAACTTCGAGCAGACTAGCTGAGAAAGCTAGGAAATCAACTGGAGCATTTTCTTCCCTTGGAATGAAAGAGATGTTGAAAGCCAAGAAGAAACTATCAATCAGATCCCATACCTCGTTCCCGTAATTATTGAGACGGGGGTGCCTGGTTTGATAAACGCTTTTGACCTGCTGGAGAATCAGTTCTGCATCTCCAAACACAGCCATCTCCTTTATTCCCATCTCCTTTGCAGCTCTTAATCCCAGAACCAAGGCTTCATATTATGCCACATTGTTGGTGACTTCAAACTCCAGCTTGTATGACAGAGATATGGTCTCTTGAGAATGGGATTTGAATACCACTCCGACACCTGCACCTATACTGGAAGAAGCTCCATCAAAGAACATCTTCCAAACAGAGGTGGTAGTAGGGGTGTTCTCCTGATTAAGACTGAGTTGCTTTCTAATCTGCAAAGGAGCCTCAGGGGTGTTGGTAAGCTGTAGTAAACTGGAGCCTAAATCAGTGTCCAAAGCGTAGATGGGATGGTTGGTAGGGTTGGCTTCATCACTGATTATGTAGGCTAGTTGGGCTTCTCTGTACAGTCTCCTATGTTCCCCTCCAAAGACTGGAATGTTGGCATATGTGAGATCCATCTGCAGGGTTCCCCCCAGTCTTTTAATCCAAGATATTGACAAAAGCATTCCAAACTTGGGGGGAACATCATCTACCACAATATCNTCCTTAATGACTCCCGAACATTGCACCCTCCTAGAGTCAAAAGAATAGAGGTCATGATAGGCTCGGGTGACTTCTAGTCCCAACTCCTCCATAACAGTTTTGGGCATGAGGTTGTGGGAGGCCCCTGAATCCATAAGGCAATTGTGAAGCACTTTGTCATGTATGTTCAGGGATGTGTAGAAGGGGTGGGATGAATCATCTCTGTCTTCTACCATGGGACCTAGGACAACTGCGGGCCTTTCATCTTGGAGGTTTATGGAGTCTGTGAGAGGATATGAGGCTTCGGACTTCAACAGCTCAGAGAAACATTTTTTGAATTCCCCATGTTTAATTAACTCAGTGAGTGGCACAGGAATTCTCATCTTTTGAATCTCATGTTCGAAATTGAAAGAGGTCATGGGCTTTGGGATTTCTCTAATTTCAGGAACATGATTATGGATGACGGGAGAGAGAGGTTGGACCTTCTTACCTCTATGATTGTCTGCCGCTCCATTAGCAGGCTGCTCTACTCTGGAGGATTTCTCTGGAACATTAGGTACTGCTACCCCTTTGTCGGACCTCGGGTTGTACCTACCTCAGCCACCACTAGCTTTGTCTCCCTTGCTCAATTCATTTAGCTGACTGTTTAGGAGAGACTCCTCATATGCTGATTGGGTCAGATGAGGAAAAGGGGGAGTGACTTCTAAGTTGTGGGTTTTAGGCTCAGGATCGTCTGTTTCCCTTTCTTGTTCATCAACCACAAAATTGTTCTGGAAGGGAGCCTGAATTCTTTGGTCATCCCTGTCTCTCTCCTTCTCTTTGTGCATAGTTGGAGGAGAAAAATTAGTTGGCCTTCTGAAACCTCCTATGTTCTCGGTGGTTTGAGGGCCCTTGTTCATTTGTTTTCTTTCCACCTTTAATCTCTCCATCTCTTCTTTCAGAAATCTCATCACCTGGGTCAGCTCATTCGCTTGAGGGTGAGGCAATGATGGGCCAAAAGTTGAGGCTTCTAATTTTCCCTTTCTTCTGTCTGCGTCGGCTTGGTTCCTTAGCCTGTCAGCTGCTAGTATGTTGGATTCCACTTCTATAGATGTATCTTGCATCTGAGCTAAAGAGGTGGCTCTTCTTTCTCTTAATAAAAGACAAAAGTCAAGGTCAAATGCACCAGCATAGGAAATCTGAGCAGATGCTTCAGAGGGATTTACTTCTGCAAGAATCTTGTTATACATCTTATTGAATCTTTTGGAGAAGTCAGAAACCAACTCTCCTTCCTACTTCTTCAGAGACCCAAACACAGTGATGTAATATATGTAATCTTTTCTATCTCCCCACTCCCTCAGGAAAACAGTATCCAGGGCCTCAATTCCAGCAATAGATCTAGTGGCCAGTCCCCTGAACCACTTCCTTATCTCACCATCCAAGCTCTGAATGAAGACTCTCATCCAGACATCTTCATTTTCAATGTTCAGATTGTCTTCATAACTGTAGAAAGAAGCCAGGTGCTCCTCTGCAGTTATGTCTCCTTCCCCGGTGAACTTGGGCATGTACTTCAAGTAGTCTCCAACAGGGAGAGGATTCATAGGATGAGGTAGGATTAAGGGAGCATATCTAGCAGCGACTATGGCATCCATTCTGGTCAGAGGGGGATTAGCACCAACCATAGGGATATTAGGTGGAGGAGAACTAGGAGGAGAAGGAGTTTGACCGGGAGATGATGGGAAAAAGGTTCTCACGGGAGATGAGGGGGAAGACAGAGGGAAGTCTAATGGACTAGAATGTGCAACTGCTTCTCTCTGTGCGACAGTAGTAATAAAAAGAGGGGTAGTGAAACCTTCTGAGAAATGTTAGTGTGGAGGCACAACTTCCAGGGAAGGGGGAGTGACAAGGATCTCTCCCTCTGACACTAGACCAGGAGGAGAAAACTCAGCAGGAACACTCCCAAAATTCAGAAAATGAGAAACCTCAGAGGGAGGGTGACTAGGAAGCTGAGAGGAAGAAAACAGAGTCTTTATAGAAGGAGGTGGGGAAATACCTGTTTCGACGATGGAAACCTCTTTCACAGAGCTCTTTCCCTTTCTGCGCGCTGCTTCTGAGTCAGCTTCAGGTGTCGCTAGAGGCAGGGGTGGATTAGACCTCGTGTGTCTTCCCCTCGAAGCCACATTTGATAGAGCAGGTTCTCCCCAGCGGAGTCATCACAATGGAGTCGCCAGGTACACAGTAGCAATCTTCAAGTTCTGATATCTGATGCACCTTCAGAATCAGTTGATCTTTGTCGTTCAGATCTGGGGAAAATATTCAACTTTGTCCTCGGCAATGGTGCCAGAAATGTTGGAGCCAGAAGTCACTCCTGGATTTCTAGCAGGAGCAGAGCCTGACGCCCATCAGTTTAATGTCACGATTTGTTTAAAAGGGGTGATCAAATGGAGGAAAACTCAGAATGATATCATCCCAACTCAGAAACTAGACCAGGCATGCATGGACGAATGAGGTCTTGATAAACTTCAAACAGTGAGTCGTAGTAAAGGGTGAGTAGGGGGGAGACTTGCATTAGAAGGGTGCGAAGGTCTATCACAAACATCCGGTTTGTAACAGACTGGAGAAGAAAGCATTCAAACGCAAAATCCTTTTACATTCAAACACAGAAGACCAGAGGGCACAACAATGTCACAGCAAATCCTTTGTCATAACAAGATTGTTCAATCCACGCGAATCCTTCGACTGTGGACTCGCTGGCATGAGATGAAATATAGATGGAAAAAAAAAACTGTTTGTCATAAACCAAGAAGTCTCAGACACAGAGGCATAACCAGGAAACCATAATATCTTCTGAAACTTTACAGTCAGGAGCTTAGCTCTACCACCGATAGGTACAAAAATGGCAAAAATGCCTACATATACTCAAACTAACAACAACAACAAAATCGAGACGTAGCATTGAAAGCTTTGCGTCTGCATGGCTTCTGACAACATGGACCTACAATCTTTGAATGGTCGTGCAACTTATGGCAGACGTGATCGATCTTCTGACAGTTTCTTCGGTGACTCAACGTGACTTTAATCCATTGCAGAGCTTTCCCATTATGGTGGAGACGATGTCTAACCACCACCAACCGCTTCAATAACTGCTTCTTGGGATTGAGGACGACCTGGCCAACTCAGTATTTTGGGATATGGAAGACTCCTCGCGCTGCCATCTAGAATAACTGAATGGCTTAATGAATGGGCGTGGAGACCAGCGCGAAGGATGGGGCGCATGACAGGAGTGGTAGCGTCGGACTATAGAGGGCGTGAAATAAGTGGTGAGGTGCGAGAAGGGCGACAGAGGGGGGGCACATGGCGGAAGGGGAGGAAGATGAGGGATAATGGACTTTCTCTTTGGTGAGAGGCTGACGTGGAAAGAAGTGGGACACATGGCAAGCAATGAGTGGATGACGAGAAAGAGGGAGGACCACGCGGACCAAAGCGGGGAGGTGGATGGATGACACGCGGCAGCAGGAGAAATGTGGAAAAGAAGATGATATGACGGGAGAAGGGCCCACGCAGGTTAAAGGCAGGGTAGCTGAAAGGGATGAGGTCGTCCATGAGCTGTTGATCCGGGCTCCTCAATCGTGGCTGTCGGAGAGCTGCGTCCGCGATTCCGGACCCCCCCCCTCCGCTTAAAGGTAGAAAGGCGAGGGGGGTCCGGAATCCAATATGCACCGTTGATCTGATTGCGCGGATGCATGCCTTCCAGATCCGCCTGTTGTTTATCACGGATTCCGGACCCCCCCAGCTTAAAGGTAGAAAGGAGGGGGGGGTCCGAAATTTGCTGTGCGCCGTTGATCTGGGCGCGCAAATCCTAGCTGTCCAGAATTGATTTTCGTTTAACATAGACGCATTCACGCCCAAAACTTAGGACAAGTGGGTTTTAACTCATTCTTTTACATTCTAACCCCCTTACAAGAAATATCGCTAACAGCAGGAGAGGATATCCTTCGTTGGGGATAATGGCCAAGGGGCACCTACAGTACGTCGGAAGCATATCAGATCATAACTCAGGCAGACCCTCTCCCTACAAGGAAAGTTTGGCACAAAATCTGGAATCTTAAACACTGGCCAAAAGTCACCCTCTTTCTCTGGCTTGTCTCCCACTCAAGCATACTAACTTGGGACAACCTCTCGAAAAGGGGTTTTGTTGGGCCCTCTATTTGCGTGCTTTGTGGAGAGGCAGACGAAACCATGAATCATCTCCTCAACTCCTACCCTTACACAACTCAACTTTGGGATCAAATGGCACTCATCATGCGCACTTTGGATCACCATAGAGATAGTATCATTGACACCATCACAAACTGGAGGGACCAGACTTTCCATTCTCCCCTCCTCAATCGTATTTGGCAATTACTTCCAGGCTTCATCCTTTGGCAAACTTGGAAAGAAAGGAATAGAAGGATCTTCGGAAATGTCTCTCTCCCCTGGCAACATTGCTGGAATCAATGCCGCTGCAATATCATGGAAATTCTCAACCTTCAGCAGTGGACCGACGAAAACTTGCTCAATATTCCTTCCAAACTCTCAATCCTCCAGCATTGGCAGCCTCTTCCCTCTCATCATTCTCTATCGCCCTGTTTTCCTTCCACTCCACTCAGCAGCCCCTCCTTTTGGTCTCCCCCCCTAGTAGATTTCATTAAACTCAATTTTGACGGAGCCTCTAAAGGCCATCCAGGCGCAGCAGGATATGGAGTAGTAATCCGCAACCATCATGGGCACATCATACTCATAAGCGCAGGCAACCTTGGTCATTCCACGAACAACGCAACAGAACTCTGGGGACTCATCCGAGGATTGCAATTAGCCATTGATTACAATTTCATCAAGCTAATAGTCGAGGGGGACTCTCAGGTCATCATCAATCTGCTCCGCAGAATTCTAAATGGAGCAAACCCAGACATAATGTCGCCTAGTTGAAGACTCTCACATGGGCTATAGATTATCACATACCTAATGCAACCAAATTAGGCAGTCATACCTGCTCATGTCAAGATGAAGGAAAATCAAGTCGCATATGAGCTAGCAAATATGGGGACTAATTGGAATGGACCAAAACTCCTCTACAGCTCGGCTTTGGAATCTGATCACCCTATTCTCCAGCATTGTATCCGCAAAGATGGAATAATGGACACACCCCCGGATGGGGTGCTAGTGAGTTACACCTGGCGTGAGGCGGAGGAGAGGAACGACCAACAAGGCACGAAGCCAAGTGACAGGCTCGTGCCATCGCCCGCCACCCCGATCCAGCATTAAGTTGCCATTACCATGTCGCAGATGATAATTAAGAAGCTTCCCTCTCCTCTCAAGATTCATTTCATGGCCGGTTTATCCATGTATGCCTTTTGTCTCTGCACGCACTCCGACTGGCATCCCCCTCTGTGGCCTTCGCCTAAGCTAACCCAGAATTTCATGCTAATCGAATCCGTGGTTCGTCTCCAGGCATTCTACCACTGCCTGTTGCACCTGGCATCCTCTATTCGTTACAAGACGAAACTCATGCCATGCCCTCGAGGGTGACCGCGTAGAGGTTCTCCTTGGAAACCTCGTCGACCCTCTGTCTCGCCCCCTGAGTTGCCTTCCTCTTACTCCTCTCCATCCCTTCAGCCTGAGCCATTTCTTCCTTCCCCCCCCCCGCTCTGTCAGTTTCGCAGTTTGATATCCTAGCTATCATCTCGAGGCTGCCGTGTTCCTCCTTGCGCTACCTTCCTGAGCCCCCAACGGTCGGGCCTCCTCTTGCACCAATTCCTAACTCCGTTGGGAAGACTGTGAGAGAGCCACCTCCTTGCGAGCCTCGGAACACCGAGAACCAGTCCCCAAACTCTTTCTTTGATACACAGCTACGAGAAAGCCTCGCAATTCTCTTCGGTTTGGTCTTCGAACTCCATCAGGGGGTGGAGGACCTTCAATTCTGTCTGCAAGCAACGGATGGAAAGGTAGCAGTCCTTCTCCAGCTCCTTTCCTCCCTTCAAGAGGCTTTCCCCTTGGACCTTGCAGGTGTGGCTTCAGCAGAGGAACCCGGTGTAACAACCAAGGGAGGAAATGCCCAGGCATGGCCATTGACAGCATCCGGCATGGCCATTGACAACAATATTGGGCTCTGCCAAAAGTATCAGGTTGAGAAGATAAGAGCTATGGCAGCAATATAATAAACGACGGGTGAAATATATATATCATATATTTAACAAAGGGAAAATAGTGTGGCCAGACAACAACAAATTCAATGTATCAAATTCAAAGCATCGTCTAGCCTCGGCCAAGAACTAAATAATTCGACCAAAAATAAGTAGCGTGGACTAGGAATGAACTCTCAACTGCACATAAAATGAATTCACAAGGCAAGGCCGGACATGGAGTTATTTTTTATACGTAATTTTGAGTAATTCCTAAATATCTTTTCACATGGAAAATTTATTATGTTCTTAAACTCCTGAGCCAGTGTTGGTTAAGAATTACTGTTTCATATTTAAATGTTCTTAAAATCCTCAGCCAGTGTTGGGTTTTTAAAACTCCATCTGATTCCTGGACATTCGAACTGTCATCATTTTTATTTCCTTTTAGCTTTTTTCAATTTATATCATGTAATGGTTAAAAACGTTTCCATGTTGTGGAAGCACAACGGTCATCTTTTTTGGTTGGTATCATTAAATTTGAATTTCCAAGGAGATGATTTGTAAATATTATTTAAATATAAAGTTTGTTTAATCCAGTAATCTAAGTTTAATTTATCATTTTATAATGTTCATTCTATTTAAAGGTGTGGCTTCTTAGGACTTGTATATTTATATATATCTTCAATTAATGATTAGCAGGTTTGCTTACTTTTTTTATTTTTTATTAGAATTTAAATTTTAGTTATCTTTAAATTGGATGTAAAGTGAAAGTGTGGGGCAAGTTGTAACTTTCGAAACTTTTTCCATTAAAAATGATGATTTTAATGGTTTAACTAGAGGTATCATATTTGATTGGAAAAATGTACTATGACTAGCATTTAGCCCATAAATTTCTAACACTAATGCTATATACACTACCTTATTTGGACACTTTGATTAAATTTGAATACAAAATGAACCCAATACTTTTCCATCCACACTATTTTTTTCCTTTTTAAACATACTTCTTACATTAACATAAAATTATTTTTAATAGAGAAGATATACAATAGTAAAAGGGTATGTACAAAGGTATTTACATCCCCTTGACATTTTTTATCAATAAAAATCCTTTATGTAACAACCGCTTATGAACATCTTCCTTCCATAATTGACAAAGTGTAGACAAAGAGCTAATGTCGTTTGCAAGAAGATATTTTCACCAAATCTTCGAAAGAACAAATAGGGATGAAATCTTCAAGTAGAGCTACACACAATTGAGTGATGAGAGGACCAAATATTTGGAATCACCCAATAACACCTCTCTCCAATGCAAACTCTTGTAAAAAATGTTTTCATGCTCAGAATGAATGAACTCCTAATAAAACTTGGAAAAAGAACAATCCCATTCAAAAGTCTCCTTTTGACCAACCATGGCCTGGTAGGGAGGCCCGTGTAAATCAATAACCATTGAAACACTCAAAGTTTGTACCTGAACTATATTAACGACAAATTATGCAATCTGTTCATCCTACATCTCTTTGTGTCAATAGACACCCATCATGAATTAATAATAGAGTTGAGCTCATGCTAATAATTAATAAGATAGTACAACCTCCAAGAATCATATTGGGTGAAAGGGCTCCCAAAGACCCACTCCCAATCAAACCAAAAATGGAAAGGAATGTCTATATTCATTTTGAATAGGTCCTCTTATGGAGTAAGAAGCATAATCTCCACAATAATATGAGGTCCACAAAAGATAGGGAAAAGTCACCAGAAATGGATTATTAGTCCTTCTAAGATTCAGTACTGGCATTCCAAAAATCACTTGGACACAAGTTTTATTCTTACTCATTATCCATCCTTAAAAATGAGGAATGTATGAAACACATGTGTCCTACACCTTCCAACTCAAATTTGACCTTGTAGCCAAATCCCATCCTTCCTTAATACATGATATTTTCCACAACACCAAGTTAGTTACATGAGACAATATGTTGTGTAGTGAGAAGATGATGCCTCAACAATAATTTCGAAGGATATCATCCCTCTGGATACTCGATTAGCCATTTCAAAACTAATATGTTACCTTGAGTCACAATATCATTTAATCATATGCCTCTCTCATCCTTTAAAGGAATAATGGAAACATCCCAAGGTACCATAGGGAAGCTATAGGGTTCACCGTACTTGGCCCACAACTATGAATGTAGACTCTACACCAATTTTTGGAATTGAACCCTATTGGGAAGCCAATAAGATATATTATAAATATACAAGGCTTGTATAATCATGTTCATAATAATCAATTTTCCAGAATATGGAAGGATTTTGTACATCTACAAAAATATTTCACATTGTATATTCTCCAAACACCAATCCAACATAGCCACTAGAGAAAGCACCACACCAAAGGGGATGTGATTCAGGAGCATCTCGACCATCTTGGGGATGACAGAACGAAGGCATTTGCGGTACGTGATAGAGCTATTATGACAAAGATTGGTTTTTGTAGGTGATATAATGTGATAGGGTACATGAAGTGACAATAATGTTGTAGATGCAAAGTGTGGTAGTACAACAAATGGGGTGTTGCTACAGGACAAGCACATTTCTACAAAATAACTAGAAGACAAGTGCATGGAAGGAGAATGAAAATTGTTACAAAGGGGAATAAAGCATTGATGAAGAGTGTGTTGTGGGTGGAATTTGGAAAGTTGCACGAAGGTGAAGAGTCACCCAAAAAAGGATGAATATGATGCTAGAAGATGAAAGGGTGTGAGGAATCCGATGGGGAAACTAAAGTGAATAGTTTCTGAAGGAATAAAACATAGCATCAAAGAGCTCACTAGGGGATCTTGCAGAGGTCGTAGGAGGACAAGTCACGAGAGACAATGAGAGAAAGAAGTAATTGAGGATTACATAAACTTCGACCTAGAAACCCAACAAATATTTTAGGATCATGTACAGCCATAAAGATGATGTATTGTATTGTATGCAAATGAATAAAAGAATTAAATTTTTCTCTATTGAATCATGTGCGGTTGTATGTATGAGTTTGTGTTAGATTGTTGTGTTATTTGCATGTTTGATGAAATTACATTTCCTTTCCTAGATAACTATAGACATGTGAGTGATGCTTATCCCAATTGGGAATAGTCCTTTTATGATGTTGTTTTGTAGGTGGCATGGTTCTACAGAAGAACATTCTTGATTTGTGATCATCTGCATGTGTGTGTGTGTATGACAGAGACCATGCATTTGCATTAATGATTCTATATATCTGTGCACGGATTTTTGTTTCTATGAACTAACCTTGGTCACAAGAGGAAGGATACAATATTGTGGAATATATTAGTGTATGATGATAGTGAGGGAGCATTTATATTTGGGTATGATACAGACTGAAAAGAGTTTTATTTGATGACAGAAGAATGTTCACATATGAGAGAGACCATGCACTTGGACTGATTATTCTATATATGTGTGTGAGTATCTTTGTTTTTGTGAACTAACCTTGGTCACAAGAGGAAGGATATCTCATTCTATGATGATATTAAGGGATAATTTCTATTTGGGTATTAGACTAAGTGAAAAGAGTTTTATTTGATGACAAAAGAATTTTCACGTCCCATAGATGTGAGAGATATGCATACAGGAATATGTTCCTAGTTTAGAAATTCACCATTGGTTCAGGATGGTGTGGCACAATCGAAGGGTAATGTTGCGTTGAAGGTACCATAGAGGGTTGTGAATATAAACTACTATCAAATATATGATATTGTTGGTTTCTTTAACTTCTTCTTGGGCTGACCCAGTTTCTATTCTCAAACAGGTTTCCAAACAACCCTAAAAAACTATCGACCCTCTTAGTAATCTAGAAGGAAACGCTATGCACATGGTGCATAGTGTAGTCTCACACGAGATAGATTTTAAGGGGGGACTACAATACTCATGTGTTTGCAATCTAGGAATGAGTGGGTATTGGGATTGGGTTCTTTCTTCCTTATGCATTATCCTTGTTAATCATTCAAATACTTCTATGATTTATTTGTCTTTAAACTTATTCATGCATGATGATAAAGCTACTTTAACCATTCATTCTTAATATAATGATAAAAATAAGGTAAAGAATCCATTAACCATCACACAACAAACAAGGTTTACCATGGTTCACTCCCTCCTGGGGCTACGTCCACAAAGATCTAGCTTCTCTACTCCTTTATTTCTTTTGCTGCTCTTGCGTTGCGTGCATTACATCTTCGATAATATAATCAATATTGAGGGTAAGAACCCTTTGTGAAGATGACTATATCACACTAGGCTCCTCATATTGTGAACTAACCCTCAAATACTACCTTACTCAACTCTTATACAAGACTTATTACAATCATCAACAACCCACAAACTCATAATAATCAATTCTCTCTATCCTCACCTGAAATCCCTCTTGACATCTCTTAAACTGATCTATCTCTCCTCCCTCTTAGACCTCATAGGTATTTATTTATGCTACCTTATGGCTTATAGTCATTACAATATTGTCAAAAACCCTAACCCTATCATGGTTAGGCTTGTCTGCCCGTGTTCCACTTTGTTTTTCCTCCTGCATGTTGTTTTTCTTTCTTTTTCTACATGTTGCTTTCTTGCCACCTGTTGCGCACACTCCAAAATTAGGTCTTCATTTCCAAAAATAGGTCTTTCCCAAAACATATCTTTCTCCAAAAATAGGCATGCACAAAAAATAGACTTCCTTCTCAAAATAGGCTTTCACCCAAAATTGACTTCCTTCTCAAAATAGGTCTGTGCCCAATAGGCCCCCAACACTGACATGTGGCTCTTCACGAGCCACTCAAGTAGTGCATGCTCCCTATATAGCCTTTTCCAAACTGTGGAATTTCTCTACTATTTCCTTTCCTTTTTCCCTCATCTATGCAGCTTTGTCTCTGAGCACCTCGACTATCTGTGTTGTTATCTCTTCCTATAGTATTGTTGCGCCCTCTGAATGTTCATGTGCCATGCTCATCTTCTCTTCCTCCAGGGGCGCAATCATTTGTGTTTACTTTTCTTGGAGGGGTTCCAATTGGGCTTGTCTTTCTTGCTTATCCGTCTGTGTTGTCTTTAACTATGTTTGCAAAGTCTTCATTTCTTGGGTTCTTTTCAAGCGCTCTGTAATATTCATTATTTTATGTCATTGCTTTAACTCTTGTATGGAAGCATTGATTTTCTCCTCTTGTTGATTTTCTCCTCTCTTTGTGCATCTTTTCTACCTGTGTTGTCTTCCTTTTCGTCTGTGAGGGTTGTACCCCACTCATTGTACCATGTACCCTTTCTTCACAAACTTGTGATGTGTCCCCCTTTCCGACATCCTGTTGGCTAGCTTTCCTGGTCATTTTTGTTGTCCTCCTTGGTCTTTTGGGCATTGCACTACTTTCTGATGGTTGATTCTATGCTGTATCCTTTCTAGTGTTATCGGTTGGGTTGTTTGTTTTTGTTGAGGAACCTGCTTCAGCCTTTTCCTTGGGCTTGGTGGATTGTGTCATGGTTGGTTTTGTTGTTGGTTTTTCTACTGGAATCTTCCACTACGTTGGCCAGTCTCTGATTATCTAGTCAAATTATTCCTTTGTGATGCAATATTGCATCTCCATCCATGCCTTCTTTGGATCCCTTGCGGTTTGGATCCACAAGTGATGCTTGGATTCCTTGAACTTGATTATCCCTTCAATTTATTGGACTACCTCCATAGGAATATGACAAACATTGGTTGTGCATTGTTGTATTTCTTCAAACAACATCGTAAATATTGTGTTATTTTCATGTTGATTTTTATTGTCCTTATCCTGCCAGAGGGACTCATATCTAGCTGCATATCACTTTCCTTTCTTATCGAGGAAGGATGAAAATTTTGACTCCTACCACTCGCCCAAGGCTATAAGAATGATGAGCCGAGAATAATGGAACTCACTTCCATTATCCTGCGCATCTCTACAATCAACGAAAAATTAGTTTAGGAGGTATGGTGCCCAAATGAACATCACTCCTTTCATGCACTGCGATGACTCCTCCTAGAGCTTATTATTTCCTGCATTTCTGTAGCATATTTCAAGCCATAATCTTGTTGGAGAACCTTGTTGCATTGTCATTAATTTCTTTGAGCACAATGCCCTTGTTTCCCCTGCTGGTGCCAAATTATTCTTTTACCGGCTCCTTTATTTCCTTCTCGCACACCCTGTTGTCCAAGTACTCCTTAGGTTGTGCATCGACTATAGGTAATAATGTAATCTTGGCAATCAATTCCACATCCAACTATACCGGCCTATCCATCAAAAGGATGTCGCCATGTACCTGGGATAATAATTGTTTGATGGAGAGCCCAATGTTTTTACCGCACCTCAAGTGCGGTATATCTAGGAGGTTCATTATTTTGGAGTTGTACAACCCTATTATCCATTGTGCGAGCTCCATTATAGGTTTTCTCAGGGGTCCAATTTCCCCTATGTTTTCTAAGTAGGTTTCTTTGGACAAATCTGGGAATTTGGTCGCATAATGCACATAATGGTATGAGTACCTCACTTTAGGTACTTTTCCCAACATGTCATCCACAGTGACCACTGTGTCTGGGAGGTATGGAAGTGTAATATTCATAGCATCTTTCACCTTTCCTCTCTATGAGATAATATATGGGTCTGCCTCTATTGTTTCTTTGTCATCTTCCTCCCTCTCAGAGTCTGGGCGGTTGGTGACGTTCTCGACCATCACCTCTTCTTCATCGTAGCCCTCTTGTTGACCCGTCGTTTCATCAGGTTTAGTAGGTGTTTCAGGTTTAGGGTTTGAAATATCATTTCGGTTGTCGACACTCTGCCCTACTTCCCCTTGTGTTGTTATCGATGTTTCCTCCTCAACCTATGTCGGGTTGATTGACTCTATGTCTGAAGTAGTGACATCTTCAAGCTTGACAACATTCTTTGGCGCCCTCATCCTTTCCTTCTGCCTTTGGCCCTATCGAGTAATCTGTACATACTGGCTTGGGGTTCCAAACTTTGGTGGTGTCATATTTTATATAATTTGCACACTCACTCTCTTCTTCACATATTTCTATCTAGGAAATGCACTTGTATCTTGCTCTGTGATAAAAAATCACTAAGTGTCAAACTTATGCATGCTTTCTGCACTTTATATACCCGGTCGTAATTGTTTTTCACTTTTTCCATGCATTTGTGCGAAGTTAAAATTTTCCTGCACATTTTCTTTATATGTTATCGCAGTAATTGTTGTGCACGAATTATTTTTTTTTGCTTTCCTAATATCTACTATAGTACATTATATACATGGCTTTCTTACTAGTTCGATTGTTCTTGTACATTTTCATTCGATTATCGTTGATCATGCCTTTCAGTTTTATTCTTCCTAATTCCTTTAGTTGCACAGATTCCCCATATGTCACATTCTTTACTTCATATGGTCCTAGCCAATGCATTCCAAAATTACCAGGGTGTTGCAAAAATTTGTTGTCATAGAGAAGAACTAGGTCTCCCTCCTTAAAGCTTTTCATTTTAATATGTTTTTCATGGTAGGATTTGTCCCTTGATTTATGCACTTCTTGGTGAAATCATGTCCTTTTCCATTTCCATTAGTTGGGTTATCATCTCATGTATTGCAACACTTTATTTCATGTTGGTAATTGTTTCTACGCATAGACTCGGTACCAAAAACTCTAATGGTGCCACTGCTTCATGTCCATACACCAGTCTGAATGGTGTATGTCCTATCAACTTCTTACATGTGGTCCTGTATGACCATAATACTTCTGGTGTTTCCAAGTTCCAATCATCCATGTTCACATTGCAGATCTTAGTCAATGCATTTTCCAAAATCTTATTAAAATCTTCTACTGTCCCATTTTCCTGAGGATAATATGGTGTAGTCTTCTGGTGATAAACTTTAAACTCCTCAGTCATAGACCTGATGGTATTATTAATAAAATGAGTTCCTTGGTCACTCATCAATATCCTGGGACATCCAAATCTGATGATTACTTTCCCAAACAAGAAGGGTGTTGTTGTCTCTGTGCTACAGTCTTTGACTGGTGCTGCTTCTTCCCATCTCATTAAGTATTTGGTCACAATAATGATATACCTTGATTGTGGAATGTTTTTTGGTGGATTACTAGGTCCAAAAAAGTCTATTGTCCATTTTTTAAATACTTGCAGTGTCACTTGTGGTCTTAGGGGATCTCATCCATTTTGTTGGGTTTGCCAACCCTCTGACAGACATCACATTCTGGAAATATTCCTGGGCATATGTATGGATTGTTGGCCACCATAATCCTGTGTGAAATACCTTTTGTGTGGTGGTTTTTCCTGCATAGTGTCCTCCAGCTATACCTTCACGAGCTTCTGCCAAAATTCTGGGTCGTTCATGTTCCAGTACAGACCTTCTCAAAATGTTATTTGTGCGAATATTGTATAAATGACCTACAATGAGTTGATAGTCTATAGCTCTGACTACCATATTTTTATTCTGCATAGTGATAAATTCATTTGGCACAACTCATGTATTTAATTGTTCAATAAAATCACTGAAGTATTCATCAACTACCTGTACTGAAAATAATTGTGCATCGGGGAAGTTGTCTTCCAAGTTAGTAGGTTCTTCTCCATTGGTTACCCTTGATAGGTGATCATGTCCTCCATTTAGCTTCCCTGGTTTGACTATCACTTCAAAATTGAATTCTTGGAATAATAATAGCCATCTACATATCCTCCCCCCCAACACTGGCTTGTTGAATAGATATTTGAGTGCAAAATGGTCTGTGAACATTTTAAAGTGTTTACCGAGTAAATAATGCCTAAATTTATGAAGTGCATATACCATGGCTAGGCCTTCTCTTTCTGTGGTGTTTTAGTTATGTTCATATTCTCACAACTTTCTTCTTGCAAAGGCTATAGGATGGTCTAAGTCCCCTACTGCTAGTTGCACCGAAATTTCTCCAAGTGTTATAGTTGATGCATCTATGTGCACATGAAATATCTTTTCCCAATCTGTAAATACTAATATAGGTGTTGTCACGATATTTTCCTTCAGATTGTCCAATCCTTGTTGATATTCCTCATTCCACTAAAATCTCGTGTCCTTCTTTAATATTTTTTCCATTGGTGCAGTGATTTGCGCACACCCCTTTATAAAATTCTTGTAACAACCTGTATGTTCCAGTGTTTCTCTTAACTGGCACACTGAATTTGGTGACGGTAAATTTACAATGACTACAATATTAGCAAGGTCAACTAGTAAATCTTGTTTACACACTATATATCCCAACAATATCCCAAAAAGTGTACAAAAAATGCATTTCTTGATGTTTAATGATATCTAACATTGCATGCATCTTTCCAGCGTTAGTCTTAACACTTCTACATGGTCCTTTAAAAAATTGTATACAGTCGAGTCATCCAAATATACTTCTAGAAACTGATGTATGAATTCCTTAAAAGAAGCTATGACTACTCTTGAAAAAATGGCTGGTGCATTCTTCAATGCAAAGGGCATGACTATATATTGGTAGGATCCCCATTCTATAGAAAACGTAGTATTATACCTATCCTCTGGAGCTATTTTGAACTGATGGTATCCTGAGAATCCATTTGTGAATGAAATGCTTCTTGGCCTCCAAAATTATCTAAGACTTCATATATAAAAGGGGTAGGGAAAGGGTCATGTAAGAAAGCATCATTAAGTTTCCTTAGATCTACACAAATATTTATCCCCCCTTGCTTATTTTCTTGGTCTACCATGGGACTCATCCATTCAGATTCCTCTACCAGTTCTATAATGCTAGCTTCTAACATTCGGTCAAATTTTTCTTTCACTTTCATCTTATAAACTGGATTCAGTCTGTAAGGTCTTTGTTTAACAGGTCTAGCCTTAGGTTTGAGAGGTATCTTCATCTCACCAATCTCTCCTTATATTCTTTTCATATCTTTAAAAGTCATTGAAAACAGGTCATTGTACTCATGCAATAACTTTGTTATTCTTTCTACTATTTGCTCATCCCAATAATCTCCAATACTTGCCATTTTCATATTGTCATTCACCCTAATGTTGAATTTATTAACTTTTATTGGTGCATCAAATACTTCTAACTCCAGAGATGGACCTTCCATCTCTCTCTCTCCTTCACTCTCTGTAATATGAATGTTGCACGTGTCATCTTCATCTAATGCTTCCCCTTTGACATGATAGCATGAGAGTAAGTAATTAATTTTATGTTTGTTATGTTGTTGATATTTTGTCATGATTTCAGCCTCTGGTTCATCAACAAATATCACTCCCCGTATCAGCTTCAACATTGAATCAATGTTGGGGTTTTCATGTTTGAATGAAAATATTACTAAAAAATTATGTTGTGATCATGTCCGTTATGTAGTGCCTCCGTGCATCTCCTGGTCTATGTACCAGTTCCTCTTCATATTTTGTCAAGAATTCCTCTAATTCAATTAGCCAATGAAAAATGGGAGGTTCTCTTATCTCTGTACCAACCCATCTTACTGTGCAATTGATTCTTGTGCACCTCCTTGTGGAAACTTCATGTAATTATTGTTTCCAATTCTCCAAGCATGTCTCTGATTCATAAGCATAAGATGTAATGCTTCTCCAGCTGAGTGCCCCATCTACAGTTGGGTTGGCATAATCCTCTTCTCGCGCAGTGGTTCTGTGCAACTGGTTTATTTCTTCTAGATCCAAAAGAATTTCCTCTACAAAACTTTCTCCTTCTGAAGGATCCAATGGTGCAATGACTCTATATTCACCTAATTCAGAAGTCTTTTTTCTGTTATTTAGGTTTATTATAGCCTGGTTATATAATTTCCAATCGAATCCAAGCAATGTTGGGTAAGGTGTTGTGCCATCCACTATCTCTACATATTCAAAATCTTCCATAGTGTGCACTCCATCCAAATCTATTGTCGCACCCTTAATCTTTCCAATTGATAACACTCTATGTGGATTTTCTAGTTTCAACTAGATGGGTGAATAGCCTAGTGTGGGTTCTCCAATACACTGCCATGTCTTCTTAGGTAACACAATTACTTCAGAGCCTAAATCCAGTATAACATATCCCATGTTGAAATCCCCAATGTTGGCATTCAGTCTTAATTCTCTGCTTTTCTTTCTTCTTGTATGGATATGATTAACTATTTTCTGCTCTAAATTCCCTTCTACCTCTGTGTTGCATTGATCGAGGTGGATATTGGTGGCCACCCACCTATTTCAATTGGCTCCTCATGTCCATTTTTTATTCATCACGTCTTCTTGTACTACTTTATAATTGTGAGTTCTACACTTCTAGGGTTGTATGAAGCCTCACACAATCTCCATGTGGATACAAGTGGCCTCTCGCCTAATCCAACTGGCTTATTTTGTGTGTTTTCATGTGAGCACATCTTGTTGTACTTCCAGGATTGTTTTGGGCCCCTAAACGTTGTTTTTTACTCGTCGCAACCAGACTATGGACAGAGTTAGAGTCTGATGGAAGAATGTGTATTTCTCTGAAAGATCTTTCCAGTGAGCTATCATGCGCCTAAAACAGAGGTCGTATGAAAAATTTATGGCCCTAGGAAATTGAGCTACCAAACTACACCAACTTACCTATAGGCCCCACATAAGTTTTGGCGTTTCACCTTCTAGGGTTAGTATTTTGGATGTCTAGGGTTTTGGAATTCATGAATAATATCAAAAAGGTCTATGGAGCCTCATTGTATTACATTCTACTCAGACAAATGCATGTAGTAGACACATCTCTTCTCAGATATAGTTACCACCATTTGAGCAAGTTTTAGTTCTGCAGTTTTATAATTTCATCCTATTTCATTACTTAATAGAATATATCATTAACTAGATATTTGTGTTATTCTTCCTATATTTGTGTTTATTGTATTCAGTCTGTTAATCAGTTCGTTTCGCTCCTAAATCCATATCAGTGGAATCATAGTGGTCTTCTCTTCATTTATTTTTCTTGGTGTATGTCCCCAATAAGGTCTGGGTACAAGAAGTTGGGCCTCGAACCAATCGATCCATTACTAGATCGATCACAATCATCCCAATAAAAACCCATGGGAGATGAAAAGAAATATGATGGAGCAGGAGATCCTATTAAAATGTTGCTCGAGGAAGCCCTTGTGCAAAAAATGAATGAAATGATGGACAAATCCGCGCAAATCCTTCGACGGTTGCCCACGGTAGAAGCATCTTCATCAAGCAGCCATGAAACCCCCTTCAAGGGATGATATATCAAGGTAAAATTTGATATTCCATTATTTGAAGGACTGATAGATGTGGATGTTATAGATAAATGGTTAAATATGCTCGAAGGATATTTTTCGGTCCACAATTGTTTTGATAAGGAAAATATCACTTTTTCACTCCTCAAGGTCGTTCCCCATGTTAAATATTGGTGGGATACTTACTCTAAGTAAAGGGTTGTGGAGGAATCTGCAATTTTTGTGGTCGACCCTACATGGGATTCCTTCCGGGATGCCATTAAAGAACAATACTACCATGTTGGAAGCTATGAGGACCAATACACTAGATGGACCACCCTATGTCAAGAAAGGGACCAGACAGTACCAGACTTCACCAGTATTTTCCATACCCTACGCACCAAATTGGGTATCAAATATTATGAGCATCATTTGGTGCTCAAATACCGCGGTTGTTTGCATATATACATCCAAACATAAATGGATTTCCTGGACATCACCTCTTTCAACACAACTTATAGATATGTTGTTAAGATAGAGCAGAAATTTAAACAGAAACGAAGAGAGTTTGGATATGCAAACCGCTCACAACCAAAGCAGGGAAAAGGAACCAAACCACACAGCAAGGGACCAAGTCGATATGCTCTCCCTCAGAAAAATCTGTCCAAGATGCAACATAAGAAGGGAAACAAGAAGACGAAGAAGGACACGTGAAAATGGTGTGAGTACCATAAAATTCCTTGGCACAACACCGACGAATGTCACTCCAAGATGTCCCTCATGCCCGAGCTAAAGGCTTCCGAGTTGGAGGTCGATTTTGATTCCGAGTCAAATCCTAAAGGAAGGAAGCGGATTATTAATGTTGGACCCAGTGCCACGGTCGGTACCACCAAAGTCCATCCAAGTGAACCAGAAGAACTAGAGGAAGGGGTGTTAGAATATAATGTCTGTGCTCATTTAATCATAGAAAATATCACTATTGTCACCCAACCATAGGTCGAATCCACCCCCGAGCACCTTAACCTTGACAGAGAATCATTCTGGAAGCAAACCCTAGGCTAGATAGCCAAACAATATAGCGCACCTCTCTCGAAGGATAACACACTAGATAGGAGTAGCAAAAGCTGATCAAAGAGTCCAAACCATAACCAAGAGATAGTTCATGCCAAAACAAAAATCTGCTAGCTGTAACAGCTACAACGACATCTCTCCTCGAAACTTGCACACAAACTGACCAACTGCAGTTCGCACAAGTGTTGTTTCTGCAGTTCTAAGAATGCTTGCCAGAATGAAGACCGACCTCCTGTATCTGTACTAAAACTAGAAAACTACCTAGGTAGACTTCTCATTATGGGTGCCCATTTACCTTGTATATAATATTTCATTTAGCCGACTTATTCTCTTGGAGGCTAATAACCTAATACAAGTTATCCTCTTGAGCCGACTTGTCTTCTAGGGCTATTAGCCAACTAATTAGGGTTTCTTCTTGCTTCCTCGAATATTCTATTCTCATCAAGTTTACACGTGGAGGTAAATACCTCCTGCAACTACCATAATATCAACACTCCCTCCTATCTAGGGAGGTATTGAAGGTAACGGTCTTGAGAAAACATACCATTCACCCAGTAGAATCAACATAGTCATATAGACTATCTCATGATTAGATCATGAGCACCATCATCACTATCAGTTTCATCAACTCCATCATCTCTCGAAACCATACTCTAGGTGAGTAATCAGACATGATGTTGGATAAGTCACACACTCCACAGAGTGACACAAGATTCATTCTTCTAATCCGAACCTATGTCCTAGATGAATAAATCTTCTGAACAATTTTCTGTTTGGGAAATCTTTGTCCATTGATCATGCATCTAGTTGATAATCATTTCCGACACTACTGATAGTCTTCTAGGTGATCAGAACAATGTCATTCAATAGAACAAAAACTGTTTCTATCCATAGTAGCACACAACTACAATCTAGTGGTACACTGCCACACCAAGTAGCACACAGATACTTAATCAGTGACATATACTCACAATCAGTGGAACACATCCACTACAGTAGTATAAATCTATTGTTCGGAGACATACAGTCTCCATAACAATCATATCATCAACCTGCACAGAAAAATATTGTTATGATATAAACTGAATCATCTGGGCCATTCTTCCACTCACATCTATGAGATCTGGAAGAGCATCTTCCCTCATAAGGTAAAACATCAATGATGAGTTATCTAGACTATTATTTTCAAGCAAGGAAGAATAATTGTCCCAATTTTTTAGCCTGGACCATTCATCTATCTAGGCCCTTCCTCCGACACTAAACAAAGTGAAACCTCGAGAGAATGAATCTAACCTAGGGAATGCCTATCCCTAATTGTTGAACCTAGACCATTCACCTATTTGGGCCATTCCTCCGGCACTAAACAAGGTGCAACCCCGAGAGAATGAATCTTCCCTAGGGAATGACTGTTCGGACCATTTCCTAAGGAAATGATTGTCCTGCACCAACCTCCAAAATTGACCATTCTTTGAAACTTCTCACAAGTGTGAGCTTCAATAGAATGATTGTTCGACGAGGCAAACCAATCTTCTTGACCACTACTAAGAGTGATCGTAAAGAAGAGAGATTTTCCTAGACCATTCCCTATGTTAACCACAAGGGGAATTGATGCCTATGGTACATCAACAATCCATCGAACCATTTTCATTACGAAAATGATCATTCAATATGGACCATTTTTTGAACTGGAAAATGCTTGCTCGTTAGAAATCTCAAACCACTTTCCAAACTAGAAAGGAACTGCTCATCCTGGACCATTTTTCAAACTTGAAAAATGACTGTCCATAAATCAATAANCATTCGTCTCTTCCTTTCTCAATAAGTAAGGCATCTCCATGAGCTCCATTTGTTTCTTGAGTATGCAAACTCTTTCATCTTGGACAAAGGCTTTTACCAAAATGTCTGCTTATCTTCTCATCCGTGGAGATATTTATTGGAGAACCACTTTCTCTTTTCTAGAATTCATCATGGAGAATGTAATGCTTGATTTCATTGTACTTTGGTCTTTTTGGAACACTATTTTTTCTTTGACGGTTTTATATAGCTCTGATCATTAGAGTTTATGATAGTTGGATTTAGCTCTTTTATTTCTTTCTAGCTCATAACATTTTGGCAAGGGTCAAACTGGAACATATCCATCTAGCACTTCTTCTGTCATCATGAGAGTTTGTCATGGATTAGAAATCCATCATCTTGGACTTCTGAGTAATCATTCTAATGCAATATCTTTGTTATATAAATATTTTCACCACTCTTTTGTTGTGCATTGGAGGTTCTCCACCAAGTTGTCTTCTTTCACCTGCATACAAGGTTCTCTTTTTGGTATATCTCAAAGCCTTGAGGTTGCTCTTCATACACTATTTGTTTAATTATTCTGGAGAACAATATTTGCATTCATCTGATGTAAACTCCAAACCATGTTTATTGCAGATGATATAATGGATTATGTAGAGGTATATCTAGTTTACTAGAACAAACAATCATCATAGTCTTCTCCTTCCATCTGGGAGAACCTCTAGTTTTGGATCTCACAATGCTTACGTTCATGAGTCTTCCATACATTATTCTTCATCTTAGATTTCATTTCCTTTGCTTGATTTCTTTTAGTGAGTTTAGATCAAGCTAGTAGTCTTGTGATTCTCGATACAATGATTGGTTGTTCTAGCTATTCTCTCTTTCTTGGAATCTTCATGTTCTTCCTCAAGTTTCTCTTTAGCTCTTGGGTCCATGGAGTTTCTTATAGATTCCATGCCCTGATTATTCCAACTTCTTTCTTTCATCATAGGATCATGGATGTGGATGGACAATCTGGGATACTTTTAGGATTTTTTTAATAGTATATTTATTCTGCAAAATGGTTTCTTCCATTATTCCCCAATAGTTTAGCCAAGATTGGGTGTCTTTATGCCATCCTCGCTTGAGTTGATGGTGGTTATGACTTGATTTGGGAGAAATTTTAGGTAGCCTCTTGTCTTCCATGTTGTTTAACTTGTTCTTATACATTACGTATCTAGTCATAGCCATGCTCTCAATATGGGAGAGGCTAGTTTCTACGAGGAGTATGGGATAGGGCATATTTCCTTTAATTTTGAGATTATAGGTTATAAAATTCTTTTGTATTTGCTCTATCTTTCTCCAGGATTCACGAGAGATACTACAACCCCATACTTCACATCCATAAAGAATAAAAGGTGTAACAAGAGTGTCTGGAAGAGGTTCTTCTTCTCCCAACTCCAATTTCAACTGATTTATTGTTTCCAAGCCCATAATAGCTTTTCCATCCCCAATAATCCTTTTCTCAATGCTATAATTTCAATTAAGCTTGTGGTGAATATCAATTCAAGATATTTGCGCGTTCACTTCCCTCAAGTTGTTGTTGTCATATAAAGGTATCATAAGGGATCTTATTGGTTGATCATACCCATTGGAGCCAAAATCCTTGAGGATTCTTGGTTGGTTTTCAGATCATGGGGACTCCTTGCCATAAGAATGATATCATTGGCATAAAGAAGATTTATGACTATACCGGTGAGTCTTAGGGCGACACAACACCTTTTTCCAAACTTTCTTCTAATTTATCAGTAGCCTTATGCCAAAGGGTAGGGGACAAGGGACAACGAACATTTCACGATATTCGCAGTTAGCTCGACCATCCCTCGGTGTTTTTAAAACTTAGCAATAAGTTCTCATACATCCTTGTTGTGACATCCCTCAACTCGAGAGGAACTTTTATCTCTTCCAACCTATTCAAAGGTTTTTCTAGGAACCATGTCAAAATCTTTCCTAATGTCAATGAAACAACAACCATGGTTTTAGTATTGTAGAAATCCTCTGAAATGATCCTAGGAGTAACAGGATGGTCCACACTTGAATGATATCTCTTAAACCCAACATGGCCTTTAGCTCTTTTACCATGACTTTCTATCCAAATGCTAATCTTCTTTTTCAAATGATTCCATAAAGCTTGGCTAAATCGGCCTAATCATAATGGTCCTATAATTGGGGAACATTTTTATCCCCATTTTTAAGTAGGGTGTGAGGCTTTGCATCGAGGGTTTTGGGAAGCCACCTTGGCTCAGATTGAAGAGCTTGTGTATGTGAGGGATAAGGATTGGCCCTCAGATTTCAAATTTCAGCTTGGTAGCCTTGTGTCCTTAGCTTTCCCATTTGCAAGCAGCTTAACCCGAAATCTATGTCATCTAAAGAAAAAACTTTTCTTCCTTTGTATGGACAATGAGAAATGGTGTCCATGGCATTAGAAATTTCATTAAAGACAGAGTAGTAATTTCAGCCGTTAAGGAATCCTATCATTTCTTTAGTATTAGTTTTGGGAATTTGGCTCAGAACTTCTTAGGATCCAACATAGTTGGCGAATGTACTCTTGCCTTTTATTGATATGGTATCTTTTTTCTTTTAATTAGGGTTTGTGTGTATTGATCTTATCAAGTTTAAGGGCTCATTAGAAGCATCCCTAATGCATTTCCTAGCAATTTACATTCTTTTATCATACCAAAGGGTTAGTTGTTCTATTATTCTTTTATGGGACACCTCGAAAGAGAACTTGTATTAACAAGTTCTCTTTCGAAGTGGAAAGGGTAGTTGTAAAATTATGATAGAGTTCTTCAATGTTGTCCTTATAAGTTAGGAGTTTTAATTTACTATTTAAATCCTTTAAGAAATGTCAACTTTACTTTTTGAAAGCATAAAATTCCTTTGGTTATCATAATTCTCTTCAGTGGTACTCCTAGGCATGGAAAATTTTAGAGTTAGGGTTAAAGGTTTATGATAGTTAGGCTCATGGTCATTTAAAGGTCAAAATTTGTTATTTAGTTAGAAACGGATATGGGATATCACATAATCTAGAACACTACTACTGCCCATGAATACAGGTCATTTGGTTGGAGTTGGCCACTTCATTACTCCATTACCAAATTATTAGGTCTTGAGAGGCTGCAGAGCTTGACCAACTCGTTACCAAACAAATTCTCAATTAAGTCTTGAGAGATTCTTTGTAGCTATTAGATAAAACACATTATATAAATGTAAATTAATACTTTGAACTATACATTAATAAATCATTAAATTATATACATTAATACATTATAATTATATATTAGTGTAAAGTGATAATTAATTAACACATTAATGGCCTCCAAGACATGTTGTTGGGTGAACTAGCAACAATCACTTTTATAAGCGTGAAAATGGTGCTTATTTGCCTATATCAGCTTTGGTTGTATTTTAGAATTTTAAATTTAAATTTTATTTTTATTTTTGGAAACTTTAATATATGGATGTTTTATTAATGTATTTATTAATAGTATTTTTAATAATATATGGATGTTTTATTAATGTATTTATTAATAGTATTTTTAATGTATGGATGGATGTTTTATTAATCTATTAAATTAATAATATTTTAATACTTTATTAAGTTTTTTCATAATTTATAAATGTATTTATTATTTAATTAAATTTTTAATGATTAATGTATTATTATTATTAATGTATTTTTTCATTAATATAATAATGTAATAGTTTAATATTTGTTTTTATGTAATAATTTTTTTTTGCTTTGTCAATTTACTAATGTTTTAATTTATTTTTACTTTAACTATATTTTTAATGTATAATGTAGTAATGTATAAATTAATTAATACAATATATTATACAATGTGAGTAGGACTAATGGTTAAGAACATCTGTTTACTCTTAAGGGGTAGGGTATGTATACCTTCGTAGACTTTACTAGTCAAATCCCTTGTCCCTTGTCCCACAAACAAGGGGGTCTCATACACCAATTTGGTGTGCTGGCTTGGTTGTCACCTTAAAAATAGATTATTATTATTGTTATTATTATTAAGATATTTATTAATTAATATGTTACATTATACATTAATGTATTGATAGGTACTTTATAAAATGTTTCTTTGTCCCACAAACAAAGAGGTCTCATACACCAATTTGGTGTGACTTGGCTCTGACCTTAAAATAGATTATTATTATTTTATTATTAACATATTAATGTATTTTTATATTACCATTAATAATATAATAATGTATTTTTCTATTATTATATTAATTAATTGATTATTTATATATTTATTAATTAATACTTTATTACATTTGTACATTTATGTAATATTATATGAATGATCAAATATTTATATATTATTAATGTATTATTACTTGATTACTATATTTAACAATCTCTTTATACTTTACTAATATATTAAAAAAATTACTTAATTAATTAATTAATATGTTACATTATTATTATTTTTTTTTAATGTCTTTAGTTTAGTTTCCAACTCTCTTCCCGTCTTAAATTCTTTCAAATCTCACACAATTTTCTTTTCTTTTCCCTAAATTCAAATTAATACAAACAAACTTTAATAGATGATGACAAGAATGATAAAGTATGAAAACAATGCAACAATTTTCTCTTTATTGAAAAAATTCCCCCGAACTCTCAATCTTAAGTCAATAGACTCATTTATCAAATAGAGTTGTACACATAAATTGATACCAATGAACCAATCCAAATTTCCATAAAACTATTCAAAAAATATCCACCTATTTTTTGGTCTCTATACCCCTAACACAATCAAATCAATGAAGTGAATATGATCATTTCTCTTTATCTATAATTGCAACACAAATTGTCAGCCCTATTGTTATCTTGAATTTATTTTTGCCTCTCATAAAATTTGAAATGACATTGAACCTTCACATATAAAGACAACATTTCCCTTTCTTCTCCATAAAGTCAAGTCAATACAAACAAACTTTAATATGTGTTGACAACAATACCAGAATATGAAAACAATGTGAGAATTTTCTGTTTATTGATTAAATTTCCCTGAATTCTCAGTCCCTATGCCCCATTCATGTTAAGTCAATAGACTCATTTATGAAATAGAGTTGTACACATAAATTTCTGCCAATGAACCAAGCCAAAATTCCATAAAACTATTGAAAAAATCTCCACCTATTTTTTGGCCTCTATGCCCCTAACACAATCAAATCAATAAGATGAATATGACCATTTCTCTTTCCTTATATTTACATCACAATGTTCCAACCCTATTGCCATCTTGATAAAAAAAACATCTTGAACTTTTTTACTCTCATATAATGTGAAAGGACATTGAACCTTGACATATAAGGACACCATTTCCCTTTCTTCTCCCTATACTCTAGTCAATACAAATAAACTTTAATAGATGATGACAATAATGCTAGAATATGAAAGCAATGTGACAATTTTCTCTTCATTGAAAAAATTCCCTCGAGTCTCACTCACTATGCCCCATTCATGTTAAGTTGATAGACTCATTTCTGAAATAGGGTTGTACACATAAATTGATACCAATGAGCCAAGACAAATTTCCACAAAATTATTGAAAAAATATCCACCTATTTTTCCGCCTTTATGCCCCGCACAATCAAATTAATAAAGTGAATATGACCATTTCTCTTTCTCTATAATTGCATCACAACGTTCCAACCTTATTGCCATCTTGAATTTTTTGAACTTTCATAGAATTTGAAAGGACATTGAACCTTGACATATAAGGATAGAATTTCCCGTTCTTCTCCCTAAAGTCAAGTCAATACAAACAAACTTTAATAAATGATGACAACAATGCTAGAATATGAAAACAATGTGACAATTTTCTCTTGGAAAAAAATCCCCCAAATTCTTAGTCCCTCTTCCCCATTAATGTTAATTCAATACACTCGTTTCTGGAATAGAGTTGTACACATAAATTGATACCAATAAACCAAGCCAATTTTTCACAAAATTATTGAAAAAAATCCACCTATTTTTTGCCCTCTATGCCTCTAACACAATAAAATGAATAAGGTGAATATGACTACTTCTCTTTCTCTACAATTGCATCATAACATTCCAACCTTGTTGCCATCTTGAATTTTTTCAACTCTCATAGAATTTGAAAGGACATTGAAGCTTGACATATAAGGACAACATTTCCCTTTCTTCTCCCCAAAGTCAAGATAATAGAGATAAACTTTAATAGATGATAAGAATAATGCTAGAATATAAAAGCAATGTGACAATTTTTCTCTTATTGAAAAATTTCCCCCAAATTCTTAGTCACTATGCTCCATTCATATAAGTTAATAGATTCATTTCCAAAATAAAATTATACACATAAATTAATACCAATGAATCAAGCTAAATTTTCATAAAATTATTAAAAAATATAACTATTTCTCTTTCTTTATAATTGCATCATAACATTCCAACCCTATTACAATATTACCATCTTAATTTTTTGAATCTCATATAATTCAAAAGGATGTTGAACTTTGAACACATATAACGCAATACTAACACTGCCAAAAATGCTTGAACATGAAAACAATGCAACAATTTTCTCTTTATTGAAAAAATTCAAAGGATTTTTTAAGCCATATGCCCCATTCATATGAGTGAATAGACACATTTCTTTGTAATTATCTTACAATTTCCTTCTCCGTAATTGCCTAATCGATGTCTCTTCTTTTTCCCTACTCTTAAATGATATGTGTTTTCTCTCTCCAACTCACAACGAAACGACGACTTGTACGTCTCCTTTTCATGGTATCTACTCAAGACATGTTAAGTTTATATGTTTTAAATTAAAAGGAATTATTAAAAGACATTATTTTAAGTCAATTTTATTATTTTTAAAATTTTATATTGAATTATATTTAAAATATTCAATAAAATAAATTATTGTATTAGTAGATAATTGATGAGATAATTTAATATAATAATTTACATAAAAATAAAAGTTTTTTTAATATTATTTTTAATTTAGTAAAACTTGTGTGGAGCTTTAAAAATAAAAGTATACAGTTTGAGTGGGTTTAATGGTTAAGAACATGTGTTTCTTCTTAAGAGGTTACAAGTTCAAATCGAGAGGGGGTAGGGTATATATACCTCCGTAGACATTACCAATCAAATCGTTGGGCGGAGGGGGGGTCCCTTGTCCCACAAACAAGGAGGTCCCATACACCAATTTGGTGTGTCTTAGCCATGACCTTAAAAATAGATTATTATTATTATTATTATTTTGTTATGTAGCATTTTATTTCTCATTAATTAATTTATACTTTATAATCAATTATTAATTAATATTTTATTTGTTATTAATATCAATTATTAATTAAAAAATAATTTATTATTAATTAATAATTTTGAATTATTTAGTTATAGTTAATTAATTATTAACAATTAAGTAATCGATTATTATAATTTAATAAATTATTAATAATTAGTTTTAAAAAATTAAAGATAATTATTTATTATTTATTTATTACATTTAAAATTTATTAATTTAAAAAGGTGAAAAATGAAGTTCATGTCTTATATCTACCACTTTTTCCATAAAAATGGTTGTTACTAATTATAATAATAATAAACTATTTTTAAACTCATTCCCAAACCACACATCAAATTGGTATATGAGATCTCGTGAAACATAATATGACTCAGTTAAATTTGAATACCACCACTAGGTTTATTTTTCTTACACCTGTTCGTTTTTAATTTACCCGATAAAACTACATTTAAACGGTCCATAATACACGTTCGAGGACACTTCAAATGTTCGAGGACAACTCACATAGGGTACCGATCATGGTCGCAGGATCTCGGATCGATATAGTCACCTGGGATCGATATCCTCTCTGTTGTATCCTTCGTGACTTGGGATAATTATAAATTATAAAACCCTATCATATTTATAATTCAAAGGGGTAATCGTGACCAAGTTGGCATTTCTATTCAGATTTATGAAAAAACAGTGCATCTCTATTCATATTTATGAAAAAAAAAAAAAAAACTGTTCAAATTTATGAAAAAACAGTAGCACTTCTATTTAGATTTATGAAAAAACTGTTCAGATTTATGAAAAACCAGTGGCATCTCTATTCAGGTTTATGAAAAAACTGTTTAAATTTATGAAATAATAGTGAAATCGCTATTCAGATTTATCAAAAAAATAGTGATAATATTGGTTAAAACCCTAGTTGTCATATTGCATATATGAGTTATATCTCTATTCACATTAATACTTGTCACATTAATACTTGTTAGATATTGATTGTAATACTTGTTAAATAGATAGGAAATGAAGTTTGTTGGGATGTTCAATGTTATAAGGATATTTTAGATGGGAATTTTTGTGAAAATATAATTTTTGGTAATCTAATAATCTTAATATAAGAGTTTAATATAAGCAACTTTAATATAGAAATTTTTTTTTAAGGAGATGTTATTGTGAAAACCTTAAGTTATAATTTTATGAAAAAAAATCTTTAAATTTGAATTTACATTTACAGGTTTTGGTGCATGAGAAACTACTAAAAAATAATAAATCTAACTAAAAACTTGTAACACGGTCTCCGCACTGGCAGAGAATCAGGAATTAAGTAAGGCCTAGTGGTGCGTGAGTTCAGTGTAACAAAAACAAACCCCGGAAGAAAGTAAGGCCTCGAGCGCCAGCTGCAAAAAACCAAAGCATTCCGAGAAGAAGCATTGAAAAAGCAAGCAGGAGAACTCGGATGTAATATGGCAATGCTATTATCCAATTTATGGCATTGCTATTATCCAATTTATGTTTTGATTAAAAGATAGGAATTTCCTTATTTTAAATTATTAGTATATTTATTTTTAAAAAATGGTTTAAGAGATACTTAAGAAATATGTATTTTGAAATTATTTTTATCATATTAAAATCTTTCTAATTAATGGAAATTGTATTTATTTATTAAATTGATCAAATAATTGTATATTAAGCATTTAGATTGGATATTTATTAAAAATATATTAAAAAATAAAATAAAATAAAAAAGATGTTGATAAGATTAAAAATGTTCTATATTTATTTAAATTACTAATGGATTACAAGGGTCTCATTACAGGTACTTTTACTGAAGCATTCTATGCATCCTTATTCTATGTTATGATCAGAGGTTATGGCAGATGGGTTAAGCCTTCATACATGATATGATACTAGTAGAACCCTCAATTTATTGTAAATGATATGCAAAAAAAATAAAACTAGCACAGTCGCTAACTCTCCTGGTGAACGTAGAAAGGCCAGCTGTTAATATTTTTTAATCAGATAGACATGCTTAATAAAACACAACACAAAACAAAAAAAAAAAACATAATATAAAACAAAATAAAAACTGAAAATAACTCTTAATATAATTATTGTTTTATATAAAAAATTATAAAATAATATCTCCTTGATCTAATTTGAAAAATGCTGAATCTAACTTTACATTTTATAAAAACTTAATATTTTTATGATAATTGCAAAAAAGTTAAGTCACTTTTTTTAAGAATATTTTAAAAATTATTTATATGAAAATTAACAACTATTAAAACCTACTCCTCCTTATGAAAACCTACTCCTCCTCAAAAGATAAAACCACCTAACTGAAATCCTTAAACCAGTTTTCAACTAAAAATACCTAAAGCGACTCCTTAAACAAGTTTCCAACAAAAAAAACATTGGCTGTAAAAACCCGAACCCGCAATAGCAGGATAATCGTTCTCAAGCAGCAATTAAAAAAAATTGTAATATCATCCAGGATAATCGTTCTCAAGCAGCTTGAAAAATTCTAAAATCAAAAGTGTAAGCAGACAAAGAGATGTGATGGCATCCGGCATGGCCATTGACAACAATATTGGGCTCTGCCAAAAGTATCAGGTTGAGAAGATATATATCATATATTTAACAAAGGGAAAATAGTGTGGCCAGATAGCAGCAAATTCAAAGCATCGTCAAGCCTCGGCCAAGAACTAAATAATTCGACCAAAAATAAGTAGCGTGGAGCAGGAATGGCCTCTCAACTGCACAGAAAATGAATTCACAAGGCAAGGCCGGACATGGAGTTCTTTTTTATACGTAATTCTGAGTAAGTCCTAAATATCTTCTCACATGGAAAATTTATTATGTTCTTAAACTCCTCAGCCAGTGTTGGTTAAGAATTACTGTTTCATATTTAAATAGAATTATTTTTAAAAAATCCAACAAAAATATGAAAAACTGATAAAATATAAAAAAAATCAAAAGTGTAAGCAGACAAAGAGATGTGATGGCATCTGGCATGGCCATTGACAGCAATATTGGGCTCTGCCAAAAGTATCAGGTTGAGAAGATATATATCATATATTTAACAAAGGGAAAATAGTGTGGCCAGATAGCAGCAAATTCAAAGCATCGTCAAGCCTCGGCCAAGAACTAAATAATTCGACCAAAAATAAGTAGCGTGGAGCAGGAATGAACTCTCAACTGCACAGAAAATGAATTCACAAGGCAAGGATGGACATGGAGTTCTTTTATACGTAATTCTGAGTAAGTCCTAAATATCTTCTCACATGGAAAATTTATTATGTTCTTAAACTCCTCAGCCAGTGTTGGTTAAGAATTACTGTTTCATATTTAAATAGAATTATTTTTAAAAATCCAACAAAAATATGAAAAACTGATAAAATATAAAATAGACACCCATCATGAATTAATAATAGTGTTGGTCAATAGACACCCATCATGAATTAATAATAGAGTTGATCTCATGCCAGTAATTAATAAGAGAGTACAACCTCCAAGAATCATATTGGGCGAAAGGGCTCCCAAAGACCCGCTCCCAATCAAACCAAAAATGGAAAGGAATGTATATATTCATTTTGAATAGGTCCTCTTATGGAGTAAGAAGCATAATTTCCACAATAATATGAGGTCCACAAAAGATAGGGAAAAGTCACCAAAAATCCCTTGGACACAAATTTTATTCTTACTCATTATCCATCCTTAAAAAATGAGGAATGTATGAAACGCATGTGTCCTACACCTTCCAACTAAAATTTGATCTTGTAGCCAAATCCCATCCTTCCTTAATACCTGATATTTTCCACAACACCAAGTTAGTTATATGAGACAATATGTTGTGTAGTGAGAAGATGATACCTCAAAAATAATTTCGAAGGATATCGTCCCTCCGGACACTCGATTAGCCATTTCAAAACTAATATGTTACCTTGAGTCACAATATCATTTAATCATATACCTCTCTCATCCATTAAAGGAATAATGGAAACATCCCAAGGTACCATAGCGAAGCTATAGGGTCCACCGTACTTGGACCACAACTATGAACGTAGATGCTACACCAATTTTTGGAATTGAGCCCTATTGGGAAGCCAATAAGATATATCATAAATATGCAAGGCTTGTATAATCCTGTTCATAATAATCAATTTTCCAGAATATGGAAGGATTTTGTACATCTACAAAAATATTTCACATTGTATATTCTCCAAACACCAATCCTGCATAGCCACTAGAGAAAGCACCACACCAAAGGGGATGTGATTCAGGAGCATCTCGGCCATCTTGGGGATGACAGAACGAAGGCAGTTGTGGTATGTGATAGAGCTATTATGACAAAGATTGGTTTTTCTAGGTGATATAATGTGATAGGCTACATGAAGTGACAATAATGTTGTAGATGCAAAGTGTGGTAGTACAACAAATGGGGTGTTGCTACAGGACAAACAAATTTCTACAGAATAAGTAGAAGACAAGTGCATGGAAGGAGAATGAAAATTGTTACAAAGGGGAATAAAGCATTGATGAAGAGTGTGTTGTTGGTGGAATTTGGAAGGTTGCATGAAGGTGAAGAGTCACCCAAAAAAAGGATGAATATGATGTTGGAAGATGAAAGGGTGTGAGGAGTCCGATGGGGAAACTAAAGTGAACAGTTTCTTGAAGGAATAAAACATAGCATCAAAGAGCTCACTAGGGGAGCTTGTAGAGGTCGTAAGAGGACAGGTCACGAGAGACAATGAGAGAATGAAGTAATTGAGGCTTACAGGGAATTCAACCTAGAAACCCAACAAATATTTTAGGATCATGTATGGCCATAAAGATGATGTATTGTATTGTATGCAAATGAATAAAAGAATTAAATTTTTCTCTATTGAATCATGTGCGGTTGTATGTATGAGTTTGTGTTAGATTGTTGTGTTATTTGCATGTTTGATGAAATTACATTTTCTTTCCTAGATAACTATACACATGTGAGTGATGCTTATCCGAGTTGAGAATAGTCCTTTTATGATATTGTTTTGTAGATGGCATGGTTCTACAGAAGAACATTCTTGATTTGTTATCATCTGCATGTGTGTGTGTATGCCAGAGACCATGCACTTGCACTAATGATTCTCTATATGTGTGCACGAATTTTTGTTTAATGAATGACCTCTTTTTTATACGTAATTCTGAGTAATTCCTAAATATCTTCTCACATGGAAAATTTATTATGTTCTTAAACTCATTAGCCAGTGTTGGTTAAGAATTACTGTTTCATATTTAAATAGAATTATTTTTTAAAAATCCAACAAAAATATGAAAAACTGGTAAAATATAAAAAAATAAACTATCTTAAAATAATTCTTTCTTCGCTTTTAAATATTAATTTAAAGAGACCAATAAATGGTATAAATCAATGAAACAAAGAAAGGTAAGTAGTACAAACCTGGTAAATATTGTGAAAATATTGAACGGAATCCCTTCCTTTGGGTTATGTCCATATAGGGCCAAGAACTATCTAGTGGTGGAGCTGAAAGCCAAACAAAAAATAAAACTGATTACTATAAACTAGATATTCAGATCTGCTGTGCACTATACAAACAAAAATCGCCAATATTTACAGAAAAAAAAAAACCGATTACTATAAACTAGACAATGGAAAATTCTGATGGAAATATTCAGATCTGCTCTGCACTATCCAAACAAAAATGGTCAATACAATGGAAAATTCTGATGGAAATATTCAGATATGCTCTGCACTATACAAACAAAAATCGTCAATATTTACCTACTGAGAAACATGGAGTGATTCACAAAGTGCACTAATGTGAAAGGAGCAGACTCATGAAAGAGAGCAGACAAAACCAATTGAAGATGAAACACAAAACCATTCAGATCGCTTTTTACCTAGGGTTTTTAGAAATCCGTCTGATTCCTCGACATTCAGGGTTTTTAAAACTCCGTCTGATTCCTCGACATTCCAACTGTCATCATTTTTATTGCCTTTTAGCTTTTTATTGCCTTTTAGCTTTTTCAACGGTAATTTTTCAATTTATATAATCTAACGGTTAAGAACGTTTCCCCACTGTCATCTTTTCTGCCGCCTTTTACCTAGGATTTTTAAAACTCCATCTGATTCCTGGACATTCGAACTGTCATCATTTTTATTGCCTTTTAGCTTTTTTCAATTTATATCATGTAATGGTTAAAAACGTTTCCATGTTGTGGAAGCACAACGATCATCTTTTTTGGTTGGTACCATTAAATTTGAATTTCCAAGGAGATGATTTGTAAATATTGTTTAAATGAAAAGTTTGTTTAATCCAGTAATCTAAGTTTAATTTATCATTTTAAAATGTTCATTCTATTTAAAGGTGTGGCCTCTTAGGACTTACTTGTATATTTATGTATATCTTCAATTAATGATTAGCAGGTTTGCTTACTTTTTTTTATTTTTTATTAGAATTTAAATTTTAGCTATCTTTAAATTGGATGTGAAGTGAAAGTGTGGGGCAAGTTGTAATTTTAGAAACTTTTTCCATTAAAAATGATGATTTTAATGGTTTAACTAGAGGTATCATATTTGATTGGAAAAATGTACTATGACTAGCATTTAGCCCGTAAATTTCTAACACTAATGCTATATACACTACCTCATTTTGACACTTTGATTAAATTTGAATACAAAAACGAACCCAATACTTTTCCATCCACACTATTTTTTTCCTTTTTAAACATACTTCTTACATTAATATACAATTATTTTTAATAGAGAAGATATACAATAGTAAAAGGGTATGTACAAAGGTATTTACATCCCCTTGACATTTTTTATCAATAAAAATTCTTTATGTAACAACCACTTATGAACATCTTCCTTCCATAATTGACAAAGTGCAGACAAAGAGCTAATGTCGTTTTCAAGAAGATATTTGCACCAAATCTTCGAAAGAACAAATAAGGATGAAATCTTCAAGTAGAGCTACACACAATTGAGTGATGAGAGGACCAAATATTTGGAATCACCCAATAACACCTCTCTCCAATGCAAACGCTTGTAAAAAATGGTTGGATGCTCAGAATGAATGAACTCCTAATAAGACTTGGAAAAAGAACAATCCCATTCAAAAGTCTCCTTTTGACCAACCATGGCCTGGTAGGAAGGCCCATGTAAATCAATAACCATTGAAACACTCAAAGTTTGTACCTGAACTATATTAACGAGACATTATGCAATCTCTTCATCCTACATCTCTTTGTGTCAACAGACACCCATCATGAATTAATAATAGAGTTGAGCTCATGCCAGTAATTAATAAGAGAGTACAACCTCCAAGAATCATATTGGGTGAAAGGGCTCCCAAAGACCCACTCCCAATCAAACCAAAAATGGCAAGGAATGTCTATATTCATTTTGAATAGGTCCTCTTATGGAGTAAGAAGCATAATCTCCACAATAATATGAGGTCCACAAAAGATAGGGAAAAGTCACCAGAAATGGATTATTAGTCCTTCTAAGATTCAGTACTGGCATTCCAGAAATACCTTGGACACAAATTTTATTCTCACTCATTATTCATCCTTAAAAATGAGGAATGTATGAAACACATGTGTCCTACACCTTCCAACTCAAATTTGATCTTGTAGCCAAATCCCATCCTTCCTTAATACCTGATATTTTCCACAACACCAAGTTAGTTACATGAGACAATATGTTGTTTAGTGAGAGGATGATGCCTCAACAATAATTTCGAAGGATATCGTCCCTCCGGACACTCGATTAGCCATTTCAAAACTAATATGTTACCTTGAGTCACAATATCATTTAATCATATACCTCTCTCATCCTTTAAAGGAATAATGGAAACATCCCAAGGTACCATAGGGAAGCTATAGGGTCCACCGTACTTGGCCCACAACTATGAACGTAGATGCTACACCAATTTTTGGAATTGAGCCCTATTGGGAAGCCAATAAGATATATCATAAATATACAAGGCCTCTATAATCATGTTCATAATAATCAATTTTCCAGAATATGGAAGGATTTTGTACATCTACAAAAATATTTCACATTGTATATTCTCCAAACACCAATCCCACATAGCCACTAGAGAAATCACCAAACCAAAGGGGATGTGATTCGGGAGCATCTCGGCCATCTTGGGGATGACAGAACGAAGGCAGTTGCGGTACGCGATAGAGCTATTATGACAATATTGGTTTTTGTAGGTGATATAATGTGATAGGCTACATGAAGTGACAATAATGTTGTAGATGCAAAGTGTGGTAGTACAACAAATGGGGTGTTGCTACAGGACAAACACATTTCTACAGAATAAGTAGAAGACAAGTGCATGGAAGGAGAATGCAAATTGTTACAAAGGGGAATAAAGGATTGATGAAGAGTGTGTTGTTGGTGGAATTTGGAAGGTTGCATGAAGGTGAAGAGTCACCCAAAAAAGGATGAATATGATGCTGGAAGATGAAAGGGTGTGAGGAGTCCGATGGGGAAACTGAAGTGAATAGTTTCTGAAGGAATAAAACATAGCACGAAAGAGCTCACTAGGGGAGCTTGCAGAGGTCCTAAGAGGATAGGTCATGAGAGACAATGAGAGAAAGAAGTAATTGAGGCTTACATGGACTTCGACCTAGAAACCCAACAAATATTGTAGGATCATGTTCGTCCATAAAGATGATGTATTGTATTGTATGCAAATGAATAAAAGAATTAATTTTTTCTCTATTGAATCATGTGCGGTTGTATGTATGAGTTTGTGTTAGATTGTTGTGTTATTTGCATGTTTGATGAAATTACATTTCCTTTCCTAGATAACTATACACATAAGGGATAATTTCTATTTGGGTATGAAACTGACTGAAAAGAGTTTTATTTGATTACAAAAGAATTTCCACGTCCCATAGATGTGAGAGATATGCATACAAGAATATGTTCCTAGTTTAGAAATTCACCATTGGTTCAGGATGGTGTGGCACAATCGAAGGGTAATGTTGCGTTGAAGGTAGCATAGAGGGTTGTGAATATAAACTACTGTGGAATATATGATATTGTTGGTTTCTTTAGCTTCTTCTTGGGCTGACCCAGTTTCTACTCTCAAAAAGGTTTCCAAACAACCCTAAAAACTATCGACCCTCTTGGTAATCCAGAAGGAAACACTATGCATAGGGTGCACAGTGTAGTCTCACCCGAGATAGATTTTAAGGGGGGACTGCAATACTCATGTGTTTGCAGTCTAGGAATGAGTGGGTATTAGGATTGGGTTCTTTCTTCCTTATGCATTCTCCTTGTTAATCATTCAAATACTTCTATGATTTATTTGTCTTTAAACTTATTCATGCATGATGATAAAGCTACTTTAACCATTTATTCTTAAGATAATGATCAAAATAATGTAAAGAATCCATTAACCATCACACAATACACAAGGTTTACCATGGTTCACCCCTTCCTGGGGCTACGTCCACAAAGATCTGGCTTCCCTACTCTTTTATTTCTTCTGTTGCTCTTGCGCTGCGTGCATTACATCTTTGATAATACAATCAATATTGAGCGTAAGAACCCTTTTTGAAGATGACTATATCACACTAGGCTCCTCATATTGTGACCTAACCCTCAAATACTACCTTACTCAACTCTTCTATAAGACTTATTACAATCATCAACAACCCACAAACTCATAATAATCAATTCTCTCTATCCTCACCTAACATCTCTCTTGACATCTCTTCAATTGATCTATCTCTCCTCCATCTCTAGACCTCATAGGTCCTTATTTATACTACTTTATGGCTTATAGTCATTACAATATTGTCAAAAACCCTAACCCTATCATGGTTAGGCTTGTCTGCCTGTGTTCCACTTTGTTTTTCCTCCTGCATGTTGTTTTTCCTTCTTTTTCTGCATGTTGCTTTCTTTCCACCTGTTGCGCACACTCCAAAATTAGGTCTTCATTTCCAAAAATAGATCTTTCCCGAAACACATCTTTCTCCAAAAATAGGCATGCACCTAAAATAGACTTCCTTCTCAAAATAGGCCTCCGCCCAAAATTAACTTCCTTCTCAAAATAGGTCTGTGCCCAATAGGCCCCCAGCACTCACATGTGGCTCTTCCCGAGCCACTCAAGCAGTGGACGCTCCCTATATAGCCTTTTCCAAACTGTGGAACTTCTCTACTATTTCCTTTCCTTTTTCCCTCATCTACACAACCTTATCTCTGAGCACCTCGACTATCTATGTTGTTATCTCTTCCTGTAGTATTGTTGTGCCCTATGAATGTTCATGTGCCATGCTCATCTTCTCTTCCTCCAGGTGCGCAATCATTTGTGTTTCCTGTTCTTGGAGGGGTTCCAATTGGGCTTGTCTTTCTTGCTTATTCGTCTGCGTTGTCTTTAACTATGTCTACAAAGTCTTCATTTCTTGGGTGCCCTTCAAGTGCTCTGTAATATTCATTGCTTTATGTCATTGCTTTAACTCTTGTACGGAAGCGTTGATTTTATCCTCTTGTTGGTCCAACTATTGGACCTTTTCATCCTCCTCTAAAATGGTCCAAATCTGCACAATTCTATCGAACAACTCTGCGATTCCCTTTCTCCTTTTTCCATCTCTCCTATCTGGAGTGAAAAATATTTTTCTCTTTGTTTTAAAACCTCGGGAGGAGTTGTAGGATTAATCTTTATTTTAGCTTCTCAATTTCCTTTCTATATCCCTCGATCGTATGTGAAATGATTTTTATATTTTCTTCAGTGCTCCTCTCTAATGCCTTCATGTTGTCTGGGATGTGGTCGTATACTGTTGTTAGTGCTTGCTCTATATTATCAATGTGTTCTTTCTCCTTCTCTTTCTATGAGTTTAGTGGGTCGAAGGTGATTTGTAACATTTCAATGACTCCCCTATCCATTTTCTTTCTCTGAGGTCTCTTGATCCATTTTGATCATTTGGCGAGTGATTTTGAATGTATCCATGCCCTGTACTACCAACCGAACTGTCTCCTCTCCTTCTTTCTACACAGGGGGTCATTTTGTCTTTTCATGTCATTGAGTTGTGGTTTGTGGTATTGTTTGACTCTATAATTGTTGTAGATTTCCATGGACTTCCAGGAGTTTGGTCATGATCTCTTTTCTTTGTGCCTCTACAACATGTGCCACCTATTCCCCTCTATATTGGACCTTGTCCATGATGAATTTAGCATCATCTTCTATGAGGGTGATGACTGGTTCTTTCGTGGTATACTTCCTATTTTTGTGCATCTCTTCTACCTGTGTTGTCTTCCTTTTCGTCTGTGAGAGTTGTACCCCACTCATTGTACCATGTACCCTTTCTTCACTTTCTTCACCAACTTGTGATGTGTCCCCCTTTCCGATATCCTGTTGGCTGGATTTCCTGGTCATTTTTGTTGTCCTCCTTGTTCTTTTGGGCATTGCACTACTTCCTGATGGTTGATTCTACGCTGCATCCTTTCTAGTGTTATCGGTTGGGTTGTTTGTTTTTTTTGAGGAACCTGCTTCATCCTTTTCCTTGGGCTTGGTGGATTGTGTTATGGTTGGTTTTGTTGTTGGTTTTTCTACTGGAATCTTCCACTACGTTGGCCAGTCTCTGATTATCCAGTCAAATTATTCCTTTGTGATGCAATATTTCATCTCCATCCATGCCTTCTTTGGATCCCTTACGGCCTGGATTCACATGTGATGCTTGGATTCCTTGAACTTGATTATCCATTCAATTTCTTGGACTACCTCCATAGTAATGTGCCACACATTGGTTGTTCATTGTTGTATTTCTTCAAACAACATCGTAAATATTGTGTTATTTTCATGTTGATTTTTATTGTCCTTATCCTGCCAGAGGGACTCATATCTAGCCGCATAGCACTTTCCTTTCCTATTGGGGAAGAATGAAAAATTTGACTCCTGCCACCCGCCCAAGGCTATAAGAATGATGAGCCAAGAGTAATGGAACTCAGTTCCATTATCCTTCACATCTCTACAATCAACAAAAAATTGGTTTAGGAGGTATGGTGCCCAAATGAACATCACTCCTTTCATGCACTGTGATGACTCCTGCTAGAGCTTATTATTTCCTGCATCTCTGTAGCATATTGCAAGCCATAATCTTGTTGGAGAACCTTGTTGCATTGTCATTAATTTCTTTGAGCACAATGCCCATGTCTCCCCTGTTGGTGCCAAATTATGATTTTACCAGCACATTTATTTCCTTCTCGCACACCTTGTTGTCCAAGTACCCCTCTGGTTGTGCATCGACTATGGGTAATCATGTAATCTTGGCGATCAATTCCACATTTAACTATACCGGCCTATCCATCCAAAGGATGTCGCCATGTACCTGGGATAATAATTGTTTGATGGAGAGCCCAATGTTTTTACCGCACCTCAAGTGCAGTATATCTAGGAGGTTCATTATTCTGGAGTTGTACAACCCTGTTATCCATTGTGCAAGCTCGATTATAGGTTTTCTCAGGGGTCCAATTTCCCCTATGTTTTCTAAGTAGCTTTCTTTGGAAAAATCTGGGAATTTGGTCGCATCACGCACATAATGGTATGAGTACCTCAGTTTAGGTACTTTTCCCAACATGTCATCCACAGTGACCACTGCATTTGGGAGGTATGGAGGTGTAATATTTGTAGCGTCTTTCACCTTTCCTCTCTATGAGATAATATATGGGTCTGCCTCTATTTTTTCTTTATCATCTTCCTCCCTCTCAGAGTCTGGGCGGTTGGTGACATTCTCGACCATCACCTCTTCTTCATCACGACCCTCTTGTTGACTCGTCATTTCATCAGGTTTAGCAGGTGTTTCAGGTTTAGGGTTTGAAATATCATTTCGGTTGTCGACACTCTGCCCTACTTCCCCTTGTGTTGTTATCGATGTTTCCTCCTCAACCTGTGTCGGGTTGATTGACTCTATGTCTGAAGTAGTGACATCGTCAAGATCAACAACATTCTTGGACGCCCTCACCCTTTCCTTCTGCCTTTGGCCCTATCGAGTAATCCATACATAATGGCCTGGGGTTCCAAACTTTGGTGGTGTCATATTTTATCTAATTCGCACACTCACTCTCTTCTTCACAAATTTCTATCTAGGGAATGCACTTGTATCTTGCTCTGTGATAAAAAATCACTAAGTTTCAAACTGATGGGTGATTTCTGCACTTTATATACCTGGTCGTAATTATTTTTCACTTTTTCCATGCATTTGTGCGAAGTTAAAATTTTCCTGCACATTATCTTTATATGTTATCGCAATAATTGTTGTGCGAGAATTTTTTTTTTTTGCTTTCCTAATATCTACTATAGTACATTATATACATGGCTTTCTTACTAGGTCGGTTGTTCTTGTACATTTTCATTCGATTATCATTGATCATGCCTTTCAGTATTATTCCTCGTAATTCCTTTAGTTGCACAGATTCCCCATATGTGACATTCTTTACTTCATATTTTCCTAGCCAATGCATTCCAAAATTACCAGGGTGTTGCAAAAAATTGTTGTCATAGAGAAGAACTAGGTCTCCCTCCTTAAATCTTTTCATTTTAATATGTTTTTCATGGCAGGATTTGTCCCTTGATTTATGAACTTCTTGGTGAAATCATGCCACAATCATGTCCTCTTCCGTTTCTATCAGTTGGGTTATCCTCTCATGTATTGCACCACTTTATATCATGTTGGTAATTGTCTCTACACGTAGACTGGCTACCAGAAACTCTAATGGTGTCATTGCTTCATGTCTATACACCAGTCTGAATGGTGTATGTCCTATCAACTTCTTACATGTGGTCTTGTATGACCATAATACTTCTGGTGTTTTCAAGTCCCAATCATCCATGTTCACATTGCAGGTCTTAGTCAATGCATTTTCCAAAATCTTGTTAAAATCTTCTACTGTCCCATTTTCCCGAGGATAATATGGTGTACTCTTCTGGTGATAAACTTTAAACTCCTCAGTCATAGCCCTGATGGTATTATTAATAAAATGAGTTCCTTGGTCACTCATCAATATCCATGGACATCCAAATCCAGTGATTACTTACCCAAACAAGAAGGGTGTTGTTGTCTCTGTGCTACAATATTTGACTGGTGCTGCTTCTTCCCATCTCATTAAGTATTCGGTCACAATAATTATATACCTTGCTTGTGGAATTTTTTTTGGTCGATTAATAGGTCCAACAAAGTCTATTGTCCATTTTTCAAATACTTGCAGAGTCACTTGTCGTCTTAGGGGATCTCATCCATTTTGTTGGGTTTGCCAACCCTCTGACGGACATCACATTTTGCAAATATTCCTTGGCATATGTATGGACTATTGGCCACCATAATCCTGTGTGAAATACCTTTTGTGTGGTGGTTTTTCCTACATAGTGTCCTCCAGCTAAACCTTCATGAGCTTCTGCAAAAATTCTGGGTCGTTCATGTTCCAGTACACACCTTCTCAAAATGTTATTTGTGCGAATATTGTATAAATGACCTACAATGAGTTGATAGTCTATAGCTCTGACTACCAGATTTTTATTCTGCATAGTGATAAAGTGATGTGGCTCAACTCATGTATTTAATTGTTCAATAATATCACTGAAGTATTCATCAACTACCTGTACTGATAATAATTGTGCATTGGGGAAGTTGTCTTCCAAGTTAGTAGGTTCTTCTCCATTGGTTACCCTTGATAGGGGATCATGTCCTCCGTTCAGCTTCCCCGGTTTGACTATCACTTCAAAATTGAATTCTTGGAATAATAATAGCCATCTACATATCCTTCCCCCCAACACTGGCTTGTTGAATATATATTTGAGTGCAGAATGGTTTGTGAACATTTTAAAGTGTTTACCGAGTAAATAATGCCTAAATTTATGAAGTGCATATAGCATGGCTAGGCCTTCTCTTTCTGTGGTGTTTTAGTTATGTTCATATTCTGACAACTTTTTTCTTGCAAAGGCTATAGGATGGTCTAAGTCCCCTACTCCTAGTTTCACCAAAATTTCTCCAAGTGTTATAGTTGATGCATCTATGTGGACATGAAATGTATTTTCCCAATCTATAAATACTAATATAGGTGTTGTCACGATATTTTTCTTCAGATTGTCCAATCCTTATTGATATTCCTCATTCCACTAAAATCTTGTGTCCTTCTTTAATAGTTTTTCCATTGGTGCAGTGATTTGCGCACATCCCTTTATAAACTTCTTGTAACAGCATGTATGTCCCAGTGTTTCTCTTAACTAGCGCACTGAATTTGGTGACGGTAAATCTATAATGACTACAATATTAGCAAGGTCAACTAGTAAATCTTGTTTACACACTATATGTCCCAACAATATCCCAAAAATTGTACCAAAAATGCATTTCTTGATGTTTAATGATATATAACATTGCATGCATCTTTCCAACGTTAGTCTTAACACTTCTACATGGTCCATTAAAAAACTGTATACAGTCTAGTCATCCAAATATACTTCTAGAAACTGATGTATGAATTCCTTAAAATAAGCTATGACTACTCTTCAAAAATGGTTGGTGCATTCTTCAGTCCAAAGGGCATGAATATATATTGGTAGGATCCCCATTCTATAGAAAAAGTAGTATTATACCTATCCCCTGGAGCTATTTTGAACTAATGGTATCCTGAGAATCCATTTGTGAATGAAATGCTTCTTGGCCTCCAAAATTATCTAAGACTTCATCTATAAAAGGGGTAGGGAAAGGGTCATGTAAGAAAGCATCATTCAGTTTCCTCAGATCTACACAAATATTTATCCCCCCTTTCTTATTTTCTTGGTCTACCATGGGACTGATCCATTCAGATTCCTCTACCAGTTCTATAATGCTAGCTTCTAACATTCAGTCAAATTTTGCTTTCACTTTCTGCTTATAAACTAGATTCAGTCTGTAAGGTCTTTGTTTAACAAGTCTAGCCTTAGGTTTGAGAGGTATCTTCATCTCACCTATCTCTCCTTATATTATTTTCATCTCTATAAAAGTCATTGAAAACAGGTCATTGTACTCGTGCAAGAACTTTGTTATTCTTTCTACTGTTTTCTCATCCCAATAATCTCCAATACTTTCCATTTTCATATTGTCATTCATCCCAATGTTGAATTTATTAACTTTTATTGGTGCATCAAATACTTCTAACTCCAGAGATGGACCTTCCATCTCTCTCTCTCTCCTTCACTCTCTGTAATATGAATGTTGCACGGGTCATCTTCATCTAATGCTTCCCCTTTGACATGATAGCATGAGAGTAAGTAATTAATTGTATGTTTGTTATGTTGTTGATATTTTTTCATGATTTCAGCCTCTGGTTCATCAACAAATATCACTCCCCGTATCAGCTTCAACACTGAATCAATGTTGGGTTCTTCATGTTTGAATGAGAAGATTACTAAAAAATTATGTTGTGATCATGTCCGTTATGTAGTGCCTTCGTGCATCTCATGGTCTATGTACCAGTTCCCTATAGGGATTCCTTCCAATGAATGGATAAAGTGATGAGGCCATTCCTCTAGTGGTATCATCTTCCATTGTGTTATGCACTTCTCCAAGTGTTCAACTGGTATGCATTTCCCATCATACTTCCGGACTTCATTTCTCCCCTGTTATGCACCAAATCTAATGTGCAGTAGTCATTTACACTGATACTAGTCCTAAATTGTTTCTTTTCTTGCACCCCAGCATCTTGCAGGTGTTTCCCTGAGTGAAATCTAGGGCTAAGAGCCTCTGATTTTCTAACACTTCCTCTTCATATTTTGTCAATAATTCCTCTAATTCAATTAGCCAATGAAAAATGGGAGGTTCTCTTATCTCTGTACCAACCCATCTTAGTACACAATTGATTCTTGTGCACCTCCTTGTGGAAACTTCATGTAATTGTTGTTGTCAATTCTCCAAACCTGTCTCTGATTCATAAGCATAAGATGTAATGCTTCTCCAGCTGAGTACCCCATCTACAATTGGGTTGGCATAATCCTCTTCTCATGCAGTGGTTCTGTGCAACTGGTTTATTTCTTCCAGATCCAAAAAAAATTCCTCTACAAGACTTTCTCCTTCTAAAGGATCCAATGGTGCAATGACTCTATATTCACCTGATTCAGAAGTCATTTTTCTTGTATTTAGGTTGATTATAGCCTGGTTATATAATTTCCAATCTAATCCAAGCAATGTTGGGTAAGGTGTTGTGCCATCCACTATCTCTATCACTTCAAAATCTTCCATAGTGTTCACTCCATCCAAATCTATTGTCACACCCTTAAGCCTTCCAATTGGTAACACTCTATGTTGATTTTATAGTTTGAACTAGATAGGTGAATAGCCTAGTGTGGGTTCTCCCATATACTGCCATGTCTTCTTAGGTAATACAATTACTTCACAGCCTAAATCCAGTATAACATATCCCATTTTGAAATCCCCAATGTTGGCATTCAGTATTAATTCTCAGCTTTTCCTTCTTCTTGTATGGATATGATTAATTATTTTCTACTCTAAATTCCCTTCTACCTCTGTGTTTCATTGATCGAGGTGGATATTGGTGGCCACCCACCTATTTCAATTGGCTCCTCATGTCCATTTTTTATTCATCACATCTTTTTGTACTACTTTATAATTGTGAGTTCTACACTTCTAGGGTTGTATGAAGCCTCACACACTCTCCAGGTGGATTCGAGTGGCCTCTCACCTAATCCAACTGGCTTATTTTGTATGTTTTCATGTCAGCACATCTTGTTTTACTTTCAGGATTTTTTTGGGCCCCTAAACGTTGCTTTTTTTACTCATCCCAGTTAGACTGTGGACAGAGTCAGAGTCTGATGGCAGAATGTGTATTTCTCTAAAACACCTTTCCAACGAGCTATCATGCGCCTAAAACAAAGATCGTATGAAACATTTATGGCCCTAGGAAGTTGAGCTACCAAACTACATGAACTTACTTATAGGCCCCACATAAGTTTTGGCGTTTCACCTTCTAGGGTTAGTATTTTGGATGTCTAGGGTTTTGCAATTCATGAATAATATCAAAAAGGTCTATGGAGCCTCATTGTATTCCATTCTACTCAGACAAATGCATGTAGCAAACACATCTCTTCTCAGAGATAGCTACCACCATTTGAGCAAGTTTTAGTTCTGCAGTTTTATAGTTTCATCCTATTTCATTACTTGATAGAAGATATCATTCACTAGATATTTGTGTTATTCTTCCTATATTTGTGTTTATTGTATTTTGTCTGTTAATTAGTTCGTTCAACTCCTAAATCCATATCAGTGGAATCATAGTGGTCTTCTCTTCATTTATTTTTCTTCGTGCATGTCGCCAACAACGTCTGGGTACAAGAAGTTGGGCCTCGAACCAATCGATCCATTACTAGATCGATCACACTCATCCCAATAAAAACCCATGGTATATGAAAAGAAATATGATGGAGTAGGAGATCCTGTTAAAATGTTGCTCGAGGAAACCCCTGTGCAAAAAATGAACGAAATGATGGACAAATTTGCACAAATCCTTCGACGGTTGCCCACGGTAGAAGCATCTTCATCAAGTGGCCATAAAATCCCCTTCAAGGACTAATATATCAAGGTAAACTTTGATATTCCATTATTTATAGGACTGATAGATGCGGATGCGAATAGGTCCACAATTTTTCCAATAAGGAAAATATCACTTTTTCAATCCTCAAGGTCGTTCCCCATGTTAAATATTGGTGGGATACTTACTCTAAGTAAAGGGTCGTGGAGGAATCTGCAATTTTTTTGGTCGGCCCTACATGGGATTCCTTCCAGGGTGTCATTAAAGAATAATACTACCATGTTGGAAGCTATGAGGACCAGTACACCAGATGGACCACCCTACGTCAAGAAAGGGACCAGACAGTACCAGAATTCACCAATATTTTCCATACCCTACGCACCAAATTGGGTATCAAATATTATGAGCATCATTTGGTTCTCAAATACATTGGTTGTTTTCATATATACATCCAAACAAAAATGGAGTTCCTAGACATCACGTCTTTGGGCACGACTTATAGATATATTGTTAAGATAGAGCGGAAATTTAAGAAGAAACGATGAGAGTTTGGATCTGCAAACCACTCACAACCGAAGCAGGGAAAATGAAACCCCAAACCACACAGGAAGGGACCAAGTCGATATGGTCGCATTTAGGAAAATCCGTCCAAGACGCAACACAAGAAGGGAAACAAGAAGACGAAGAAGGACAAGAGAAAATGGTGTGAGTACCATAAAATTCCTTGGCACAACACCGACGAATGCCACTCCAAGATGTCCCTCATGCCCAAGCTAAAGGCTTCCGAGTTGGAGGCCGATTTTGATTCCGAGTCAAATCCTAAAGGAGGGAAGCGGATTATTAATGTTGAACCAAGTGCCACGGTCGCAACCACCAAATTTCGGCGAAGTGAAATAGAAGAACCAAAGGAAGGGGTGTTAGAATATAATGGATGTTCTCATTTAATCATAGACAATATCACTATTATCACCCAACCATAGGCCGAATCCACCCCTGAGCACCTTAAGCTTGACAGAGAATCATTCTGGAAGCAAACCCTAGGCTAGATAGCCAAACAAGATAGCGCACCTCTCTCCAAGGATAGCACACCAGATAGGAGTAGCAAAAGATGATCAAAGAGTCCATACCATAAACAAGAGAGAGTCCAGGCAAAAACGAAAATCTGCTAGTTGCAGCAGCTACAACGACATCTCTCCTCCAAACTTTCACACAAACTGGCTAACTGTAGTTCGCACAAATGTTGCTTCTGCAGTTCCAAGAATGCTTTCCAGAATGAAGACCGGCCTCCTGTATTTGTACTAAAACTGGTAAACTACCTTATGGGTGCCTATTTACCTAGTATATAATATTTCCTTTAGCCGACTTCTTCTCTTGGAGGCTAATAACCTAATACAAGTTATCCTCTTGAGCCGACATGTCTTCTAGGGATATTAGCCAACTAATTAGGGTTTCTTCTTGCTTCCTAGAATATTCTATTCTCATCAGGTTTACAAGTGGAGGTAAATACCTCCTGCAAATACCATAATATCAACACTCCCTCCTAGCTAGGGAGGTATTGAAGGTAACGGTCTTGAGAAAACATACCATTCACCCGGTAGCATCAACATAGTCGTATAGACTATCTCATGATTAGATCATGAGCACCATCATCACTATCAGTTTCATTATCTCCATCATCCCTCGAAACCATACTCTAGTTGAGTAATCAGACATGATGTTGGATAAGTCACACGCTCCACAGAGTGACACAAGATTCATTCTTCTAATCTGAACCTATGTCCTAGATGAATAAATGTTCCAAACCATTTTGTGTTTGGGAAATCTTTGTCCATTGATCATCCATCTAGTTGATAATCATTTCCGACACCACTGATAGTATTCAAGGTGATCGGAACAATGTCATTCAATAGAACACAATTGTTTCTATCCATAGTAGCACACAACTACAATCTAGTGGTACACTGCCACACCAAGTAGCACACAGATACTTGATCACTGACATATACTCACAATCAGTGGAACACATCCACTATAGTAGTATAAATCTATTGTCCGGAGACATACAGTCTGCATAAAAATCATATCATCAACCTGCACAGAAAAATATTGTTATGATATAAACCGAATCATTTGGGCCATTCTTCCACTCACATCTATGAGATCTGGAAGAGCATCTTCCCTCATAAGGTAAAACATCAATGATGAGTTATCTACACTATTATTCTCAAGCAAGGAAGAATAATTGTCCCAATTTTTTAGCCCGGACCATTCATCTATCTGGGCCCTTCCTCCGGCACTAAACAAAGTGAAACCTGGAGAAAATGAATCTAACCTAGGGAATGCCTATCCCTGATTTTTGAACCTGGACCATTCACCTATTTGGGCCATTCCTCTGGCACTAAACAAGGTGCAACCTGGAGAGAATGAATCTCCCTAGGGAATGATTGTCTGAACCATTTCCTAAGGAAATGATTGTCCTGCACCAACCTCCAAAATGGACCATTCTTTGAAACTGCTCACAACTGTGAGCTTCGACAGAATGATTGTCAGGCGAGGCAAACCCGTCTTCTTGACCACTACTGAGAGTGATCGTCAAGAAGAGATACTGTGCTAGACCATTCCCTATGTTAACCACAAGGGGAATCGATGTCTATGGTACATCAACAATCCATCGAACCATTTTCATTACGAAAATGATCATTTGATCTAGACCATTTTCCTAACTGGAAAATGCTTGTCCGTCAGAAATCTCAAACCACTTTCCAAACTGGAAAGGAACTGCTCATCTTTGACCATTTTTCGAGCTTGAAAAATGACTGTCCATAAATCAATAACACATTAGTGCTCCCTAGAAACCTTGGAGTCATCTCTTCCTTTTTCAATAAGGAAGGCATCTCCATGAGCTCTAGTTGTTTCTTGAGTACGAAAACTCTTTCATATTGGACAAAGGATTTTACCAAAATGTCTGCTTATCTGCTCATCTATTGAGATATTTATTGGAGAACCACTTTCTCTTTTCTGGAATTCATCACGGAGAATGTAATGGTTGATTTCATTTTACTTTGGTCTTTTTGGAACACTATTTTTTCTTTGACGGTTTCATATAGCTCTGATCATTAGAGTATATCATAGTTGAATTTAGCTCTTTTATTTCTTGCTAGCTCATAACATGTTGGCAAGGGTCAAACTGGAACATATCCATATAGCACTTCTTCTGTCATCATAAGAGTTTGTCATGGATTAGAAATCCATCATCTTGGACTTCTGAGTAACCATTCTGATGCAATATCTTTGTTATAGAAATGTGTTCACCACTCTTTTGTTGTGCATTGGAGGTTCTCCACCAAGGTGTCTTCTTTCATCTGCATACAAGGTTCTCTTTTTGGTATATCTCAAAGCCTTTAGGTTGCTCTTCATATGCTATTTGTTCAATTATTTTGGAGAACAATCTTTGCATTCATCTGATGTAAACTCCAAACCATGGATATTGCAAATGATATAATGGATTATGTAGAGGTATATCTAGTTTACTAGAAAAAACAATCATCATAGTCTTCTCCTTCCATATGGGAGAACCTCTAGTTCTGGATCTCACAATGCTTACGTTCATGAGTCTTCCATACATTATTATTCATCTTAGATTTCATTTCCTCTGCTTGATTTCTTTTAGTGAGTTCAGATCAAGCTAGTAGTCTTTTGATTCTTGATACAATGATTGGTTGTTCTAGCTATTCTCTCTTTCTTGGAATCTTCATGTTCTTCCTCATGTTTCTCTTTAGCTCTTGGGTCCATGGATTTTCTTATAGTTTCCATGCCCTGATTATTCCAGCTTCTTTATTTCATCATAGGATCATGGATGTGGATGGACAATCGGGCATATTTTTAGGCTTCTTTTAATAGTATCTTTATTCTGCAAAATGGTTTCTTCCATTATTCCCTCTTTATGCCATCCTCTCTTGAGACGATGGTGGTTATGACTTGATTTGGAAGCAATTTTAGGTAGCCTCTTGTCTTCGATGTTGTTTAACTTGTTCTTATACATTAGGTATCTAGTCATAGCCATGTTCTCAATAGGGGAGAGGCTAGTTTCTACGAGGAGGATGGGATAGGGCGTATTTCCTTTAATTTTGAGATTATAGGATATAAAATTCTTTTGTATTTGCTCTATCTTTCTCCAGGATTCACGAGAGATACTACAACCCCATACTTCACATCCATAAAGAATAATAGGTGTAACAAGAGTCTCATAGAAGATTTTCTTCTTATCCCAACTCTAATTTCAGCTGATTTACAATTGTTTCAAAGCCCATAATAAGCTTTCCATCCCCCAATAATCCTTTTCTCAATGCTATAATTCCAATTAATCTTGTGGTGAATATCAATTCCAAGATATTTGTATGAATTCACTTCCTCCAAGTTATTTTTGTCATATACAAAGGTATCATAAGGGATCTTATTGGATTTAATAGTCATGACCTTAGTCTTATCAGTATTAACAATCATACCCATATTGGAGAAAAAATCCTTGAGGATTCTTAGTTGGTTTTCAAGATCATGGGGACTCCTTGCCATAAGAACGATGTCATTGGCATAAAGAAGAAGATTGATGACTATACTAGTGAGTGTAGGGCCGACACAACCTGCTTTTTCCAAACTTTCTTCTAATTTATCAATGTATATGCCAAAAAGGGTAGGGGACAAGGGACAACCTTGTTTGACTCTGATATTGCAGTCAATCTATTTTGACCAGCCCTCAGTGTTTTTAAACTTAGCAATAACGTTTTCATACATCCTTATTGCAGCAACCCTCAACTCGAGAGGCACTTTTATCTCTTCCAACCTATTCCAAAGGTTTTTACTAGGAACCATGTCAAAAACTTTCCTAAAGTCAACAAAACAACAAAAAAGCTTGGTTTTAGTATTGCGGAAATCCTCTGCAATGATCCTAAAGGTAACAAGATGGTCCATAGATGAATGATATCTCCTAAACCCGGCCTGGCCTTTAGCTCTTTTACCGTGATTTTCTAGCCAAATGCTAATCTTCTTTTCCAAAATGATTCCATAAAGCTTGGCTAAAATCAGGCTAATCATAATGGTCCTATAATTAGAGGGAATGTTTTTATCCCCATTTTTAAAAATAGGAAACATGACGCTTTGCATCTAGGGTTTAGGGAAACCCTGCTTGCCTGTTAGATTGAAGAGCTTGTGTATGTGAGGGATAAGGATTGGCCATCCGATTTTAAAAATTTCAGCTTGGTAGCCTTCAATGTCATTAGCTTTCCCATTTGCGAGCCGCTTAACACTGAAATCTATGTCATCTAAAGAAAAAACTTCTTCCTTCGTAGGGACAATAGGAATGATGTCCATGGCATTAGGGAAATCGTAAAGACTTTTATGGTAGGAATTTCAGCTCGTTAAGGGAATCCTATTATTTTTTTTAGTATTGCGTTTTAGAATTTGGCTCCAGAACTTCTTAGGATCCAACTTGTATAGTTGTGAAAGTTGCTCTTGCCTTTTATTGATATA
>SNQJ01S0017739.1:0-36886 GCA_010110895.2 Picea sitchensis
ATTGACTGAATAATAGGTAGATACATAGATGGATTAAACAAATTTAAGAAAAAGGAAAGTGAAGTCTTCAATATGTCAAATTCACAAGAGTTTTTTGTCTCAATATATTATAAAGAAACAAAGGAATCAACTTGACCTTATTACTTGAAAATTTATCTCTACAGCAAAATCTTCACTATATAAATTAAAATTCAAGAACCAAAACGCATTGCAATCTGAATAATAAATTCAAGCATGAAGAATGAAATAACAGAGTAGAAAAAAGAAGGTCTAACCATCCATATGCCCTTGCTATTGAGTGTCAATTGAACATAAATGTCTTTTACAATAAGCTCCACAAAAGGTTTCACTGGATCTCCAAATTTTCGACCTCCATATGGTCTGTCTTCTATCTATTTAAACTATCTATAAAACTTACAGATCCTATTATCTAGAACAACTTTAAATGACTAGAATAAAAAAGTATCCAACTCCTAAAGTAATTCACTCAAAATGAGCTTCTACCCCAAAATAGTCCACAGCTCAACAGCTTGATATAACAAACATTGCCAGCATTACATTTGACTCTACAAAATAGGGATTTTGTTTGACTCTGTAAAATAGATTGAAGTCTTAGCATCTCCCATATCAAAACGATTAATCTTTGCCATATCTCCTGGAGAACCTTTAAACAAAATTGTAACAAATCTTCATGTTACCTTTAGGATAAAATCACAGCAGTGGCTTTGGCGTTTTTCTACTTGAGCTTTGTGGTTAACACAACATTGTTCCAGTAAAGTTTGAAATTGATTTCCCTGAGTTCCTTAAGCAATGCTCTTTGCTCCTTATTCTTATTTTTAAGACTTTGAATGTTTTCTTGCCGGCGAGCATTCCACTGTTCTATCTGCATCTTTTCCATCTTTAATTGTTTTATGGTTTTCTGAAATTCCTTAATCTTTTCCTTATCTGTTCTTATCTCAACCCTGAATCTTGAACAATCTTCAGAGGGTGTAGTTTCATTCAGATTTAAGGTAACACTAGGTTCCTTGGCTTTAACCTGGTATTTTGAGCTTAATTCTAAGCTATGTTCTTCTTCAGAACTTGATGAATCTAAAGCTCCAAGTACATCTGGTAAGTAATCTGAGTCTTCCAAGTAATCCTGTTTTTCTTCAAGGAATTCACTGATGCCTTTAGCCATCTCTTTAGCCTTTGCTAATCTAGTTGAAGCTCTCATTACAGGGCCTGTAGGTGATGTAAGTATTCCCTTTCCTTTGCTGACAAACTTCTTGGGAAATGGGGTCTTTTTTGCTCTTTTCCTGGTGCTTGTTTCGACATCCTCAGAATCATCTTCTATGATTATGATGTTTTCTTCTTTGATTGCTGGATTGAACATTGCCTTTGAGTTCAGCCTATACTTATTAGTAACCCTAGTCAAATTTCTCCGAGGTTTCTGTGATACACACACACCTTTATCCTTTTTTCCTTTGATTGCAACGTTCCTTTTGTTGGTCGATGGCATTTCAGAGTTAACTGTAGTTTGAGCAACGAGATCATTATCTGACTCTGTCTCTCCTTTAACATCTTCCTCAGGAAGCATTTCAATTTCGGTCTCCCATATAGGTCTCTTACTTCTGCTCTTCTTAGTTACCTTGATATCATAAGATTCATCTTTCACAAGGTTTTCATCAGAAAAATCTCGACTCTGTTTATTAGTTTTCCTTCTTCTACCCTTTTTCTGCTTATTGGATTGAGTAATAGGTTTTAAGGATTGCGTGAGCCAGTTCCAGGGATTCTGTAATTCATTCAGGGCAGACATGACTAGGGTTTTAATCAGGACTTGATGGAACAAACTGCCTTTAGCATTAGTGGAAATTGACTACACTTTCTGGGACATTTTTGTCAAACTTTTAAGCAGAAAATAAGGAAGATTTAGAGGTAATCACCATTTAGATGCATCAATATTCTGATATGGTAGATGTAGACCAATGAAAACCTCCCTTCGTAGGTGATGTATCTATGAATCACCACCATAGCAGTGTGCCATTCGGGATGAACCCAATTGCGAGGTATTCCCCTTCTCCAATCTGGATTCTGCTTATCTGGAAGGAGGAATTGATTTACAAATTCAGTAACCACGTGCTCCTTCTTCCACCATCTTTCCCCTCCAACCACGATCCTACAAGCCTTTGCTATGGTTTTCTCTATTACCAGCATCAACATCTTACCGATTTCAACTTCGTGACCATCGAAGTTCAGAGCAAATTCCATTGAAACCTGTTCATCATAACCTTGAAATGTGGTGAGGAACTCAAACCACCCAACGTCTCTAAATCTTTGAGCCATTTTTGGATAGACTTCAAGTAGTTCGGCACCTTCTGGTTCTATTCTGGCGACTTGTCCGCTCCTCTTTGGCGCCATTAAACTCAATTCTGCAACCGTCATCCTCTGGTTCCAAATTCACTACCTGCGATTGTTGGTATATTCTGTTGCTTTGAATGGATACCTATATTTCTCCCTGTAAGGCTGAATTAAGCCAACTCGAACAGGTAACATATAATGATCATCAAACACAGGTGATTTTGAAATGAACCCTGCGTGCGTGCATAGCAATTATATTCTGAAATTGTTGGATTTGGAAATGATTTCCAAGATTTCGTGGGAGCACATGAACTCTCAATTCATGAATCGTTTCATCATAACTAAATCAGGATGGCAGGCGCAAGTTATGGCATGATTATTTGGCGCTACGGGAATAGGCTTATTCCCGTAGCGCATTTGACAACTTGAAATTTTAAAATTCCAACGGCATAAAAGGAGACACTTCAAATTTAAACAATGTTTTTCAAAATCAAACTTAAATAAATCATCAAAGATTATAATGCAAACCATGAAACATCCAAAATATAAAAATAGAAAACAACTGAAAATGAAAAATGAGGAATGGGTAAGGAGGGTTTAGGACAAGGGTTTCTCACTAAACCAAAACAAAATTAGAGACTAACATTGGCTCCTTCTGGGGATGGATTTTTGATACTAAACTCCAAGAACTGCAGACCATTGCCTTTTCTTCATCTTTGATTCAGTAATTCTCTTGTGACTGTTTGTCTTTTATTCTTAGCATAACTGTAAAAACAAGTCCATTGGGTATATGGAGTATTTATTGAAAGAAAACCTAATGTACTAACTCTAACCTGTCGAACCTTTAGATGAAATAATGCTTCAAGAACCTCCCATTCATTGGGCCCCCCAAAATTTCAGTGTTATCTAAATTATGTAGGAGAAAAGTGTTATTGTTCATTACCTTGGTTATCCTGAAAGGACCATACCACAAATTATCAAAATTTCCATGTTTTTCTTTATCTTCTCTCCTGGCATCCCATCTCAACACCAAATCTCCTTCATTGAAAACATCTTTCTTGGTTCCTTTATCAAATGTAGCCTTGATTTTGTTCTGATGAGCGGCAGCTTTCTGGTTAACCTGTTCTCTGGCCTACTGAACTTCAATGAGCTGAAAAATCCTTCTTTGTACATCATTGGGTTCTTCCTGTTCTTCTTGCAGAAACTTCAAGACTAGCAGGCCCAATTGAGTTGGAAGGATAGCTTCTGTGGCATATACCATCTGGAAGGGAGATGTCCCAATAGATTTCTTGTTACTAATGCGATCAGCCCATAGAGAAAACTCTAACTTGGAATCCCATGCTTTTTTATTTTCTGCCAACAACTTTTTGATAATCCTTACCAGTGTCTTATTGGAAGATTCAGCCAATCCGTTCCCCTGAGGGTAGTAGGGAGTAGAATGAACCAATTTGATATTGTGTTTATTGCATAATTCAAGCATGGAATTTGACTTAAAAGCCTGTGCATTATCAATGACCAATTTTTTAGGACAGCCAAACCTGGAAAAAATATATCCCTCTAGAAATTCCATGATTACCTTGTCTGTAGTATTTCGAGTCGGAATTGCTTCTATCCACTTTGTAAAATAATCGGTGGTCGTAAGAATCCATCTATGTTGCCCTGATGAGGTGGGATTAATCTCTCCAATGAAATCTGATCCCCACTGTTGGAATGGTCTGTGGGAAATGATTGGTTTCAGAGGCATAGATATAAGTTTCTGCTTCCCGACAAATTTCTGACAGGGTTCACATGCCCTAACCTGAGCAAAAAATATGAGAATAGAACTGGCCAGTAATAACCTGCTCTAAGAATTTTGAAGGCAGTAGCCTTCCAATGATGATGACCTCCACAAACACCATGATGCAGATCTTGAAAGATTTGTTTAGCCTTCTTTTCGTCCACACATCTCAATAGAAAACCATTGGGATCTTTCCAAAACAGGGTCTAATCAACAATACAATATTTTACAGCTCTCAACTTTAATGATCTGTATTTTGATTTATCCAATTCTGGGGGAGATGGAAAATTCAGCAAGAAAAATATGATGTCTTTATACCATTCTTAAGAAACATACTTGTTGTTTATCTGTAAATCAATTTCTTGAATTTGTACAGAAGAGTCATGTGTCATGCCTGAAAGGTGGTATAATCCAATTGCTTTGTAATTGGATTATGTCATTAATTTGGCGAGGCCTTGTCCCTTTATTAGCTAAGTAGGCTTTATCGTGAGATCATATTCCAAGATTTTGGTTATCCATTTCCCCCTCTTACCTTCACAAGCAGGCTGAACCAATATTTCTTTGACTTCACTGCTTGGGACATAAGCAATATTTTTTTATTGAAGAATATACACTCTAAAAGATTTTAAAGCCTTCACTAAGGCATAAGCCTATTTTTCTATTAGATCATACTTCAATTTAGAATCCCTGAGGGTTTTTCTAAAGAAGGAGATAGGTTGCTCGTGACCTTGTTCATTTCTTTGCAGAATAATAGTGGCTATGGTATTTTCTGATGCAAATGAACAAATCATGAACTCCTTAGAAAAATCTAGGCTAATTAGAACAGGTGCCTGAACAATAGCCTGTTTGATCTTTTTGAAGGATTCTCTTGCCTCCGGTATCCACTTAATTTATGCATCCTTTTTCAACATGTCAGTGATGTATTTGACAATTTCTGCAAAGTTAGGTATAAACCTCCTTAAAAAAATAATTTTACGATTGAAGGACTGAATTGATTTTTTATTTCTCGAAATGTCGATTAGCTGAATAGCCTTTACTCTTTCTGGATCTATTTTAATTCCTTTAGGAGAAATGATGTGTCCAAGAATCTTACCTTCCTCCATGGAAAAATGTGATTTTTTGGGATTAAGTGATATGCCATACTTTCTGCATTTCTCAAAGGTCTGCTTCAAGTGTTGTAAATGGTCTTCATCTGATGTTGAAAATACAGTGATGTCATAAAGGTGAATCACCACAAACCTGTCTTTCTCACCAATGAAAGTTATATCCATAGCTCTTTGAAATGTAGCTCCAGCATTCATCAACCCAAAAGGCATCTTTTCGTACATAAAGGTGCCCCAAGGAGTGGCAAAAGATGTTTTCTTTTTGTCTTCTTCCATTACTGATATTTGATTGTACCCTGAATATCCATCAAGCATAGAAATTCTCTTTGCACCGACAACCTTTTGTAAGATATAATCCATTTTTGGTAATGGATAATTGTCTTTCAGAGAACACCTGTTTATATTCCGGAAGTCTACACAGAGCCTTATCTCTCTGTTCTTTTTCCTAACAGGCACAAGGTTCGCTACCCATTCTGAGTATCTTAGTGGCACTAGGATTTTTTCTTCTAGCAGCCTCTTCAAATCCTTTTCTATTATTTGTAACAGTAAAGGATTGAATTGCCTGAATTTCTGTTTTACAGGTTTTGATCCAGATTTTAAGGGGATTTTATGCTGAATAATTTATGTATCAAACACTTTCAGATCTTCATAAGACCAGGCGAATATATCTGAATATTGTTTCATTAATTCAATATATGCTTCCTTCTTCTTTTTTGATAGTTTCCTGGATACTTTTACCAACTTGGGATTTGCATTTGAACTAATGTCGTAGTCTTCCACATTTGTTTCTTCTGTTTGGATAGCAGCCTTCTTGGAGACATCATTATGATCGAACAACCTTTCTAATGGAACCAAACCCTTAGGCAGATGGTTTGTCTTCAATTCAATGATATTGTGACCAACAATAGTATCTTGAAGAATTTTTGTAATGTGTATTTCTGCTTCTGCATCTTCGTCATCTTGATCAATTGAAATATTAGAAAACTCTTCAATGGTTTTCAAAAATCTCTGAATTTCCTCATCATCTTTAAAAACCTGCCAATGTTTTATATTATCCAGAATTGAAGGTCTGTGTCTGACTTCAATTTGAAACTTCAGATTAGGAAACATTGGAGTTTTAAAATTGATTGCTGCAAATGCCAAAGAATCAGCCTGTTGATTTAAATCCCTGTGAACAAAAGTAATATTGAATGCCAAGAAGAAATTATCCGCATAATCCCACACCTCATTTCTGTGTTGTTTCAATCTTTGTTGTTTGGTTTGATATATGTTTCTAACCTGGTGAACAATAAGTTAAGAGTCTCCAAAAATAGACAACTTATTTATTCCCATGTCTCTTGCGGCTTTCAAACCTAACAGCAAAGCTTCATACTCAATGATGTTATTAGTGGTGTCAAATTCAAGTTTATATGGCATTGGAATAACCTCTTTGGTAGGGGAAATGAAGACAATACCAGCTCTGGAACCTTCTTTAGAACAAGCCCCATCAAAATACATTTTCCAAACAAAATGGTCTTCACTATCTCCTACTGCAGTTATTGACTTTTTGACTGATACTTCTGTTATTTCCTCATCCATATGAAAAATAGAAGAACCCAGATCATCTTCTACAGCATATATAGGATGATTAGTGGGATTATCGTGATCACTTACCAAATAAGCCAGTCTGATTTCTCTGTATAATGTTTGTTGTTCGCCACCAAAAATAAGTATGGTTGCATAGCTTAGGTCCATATGTAGAGTGCCACCTACCTTTTTAGCCCAAGATCTTGAAAGAAGCATCCCAAATTTTGGTGGTATGTCAGCCACGATAACATCTAACACCACGCTCTTCATATGTAATTGAGAAAGAGTTACAACCACATCTTTCATAATCCCAAGACATTTGACTTTCTTGGAATCAAAATAATATAGATCATGATATGGTCTAGTAATGTCCAACCCTAATTCTTCCATCACCACCTTAGGCATGACGTTATGTGAAGCACTAGAATCCATTAATCAGTTATGCAGTATCTTGTCATGGATATTTAGTGAAATGTAAAAAGGTGGAGAGGCATCAATTTTGTCTTCAATGTGAGGTCCAATAGTAATGGAAGGGTTTTCATCTTCAAGGTTGACTATATCTGAGAAGGTGACATGAGCTGGAGCTTCTAGAGCCTTAAGGACAGTTTTTCTGAATGGTTTTGTTTTCAGAAGTTCTAATAATGGTAGTGGAATCTTGATTTTGTTGATTTCATGTTCTAAATTGAAAGCAAAGACATTTTTATCTGGTTCCCTTATATCAACAGTGTTATCTTTGACAGGTTGCTTCAATGAATGATCTGCTTGAACATTGGGAACACCTTTGATTGCCCCTGTCTTACCTGAAGTACTGGATTTCTTTGTACAAATAGGTATATCTACTTTAGGTGCTTGAGAACCAGATCTGAGATTGTACCTTTTCCCTGTAGGTTCATGCTGGACAATCTCCTCTCCATCCCCTTCCTCAAAATGATTTGCAATCAAAGTATCTTCATATTCTTGTTGTGTTACATGTAGAGGAGATGATTCAGAATCATTCAAATGAACTGCAGAGTCTTCTTATGTACCATCATTATCTTCCTCCTCATCTACTGCATTATTCTGAAAAGGAGGTAACACCTTTTGGTAATCTTGATTTTTTCTTTCTCTTGGTAAAATTTGAGGTACATTGTTTGGTCTCCTGAACTGATTTGGATTTCTATAACCGCCCTCTTGTGCTGGTCTATTGGCCTGTTTTTGTTCCATCTTCAACCTTTCCATCTCAGATGTCAAAGTTTTCAACATCTTATTCATTTCATCCATTTTAATATCGGATGCTGAATTAGAAGATGAAGGCAACTCTTCCTTTTGCTTTTTTCTATCTCTATCACTTCTGGACTTCAATTTGTCTGCTGCTAATATGTTTGATTCTACCTCAATAGTTGCATCCTGCATTAGACTGAGGGTAGTGGCTCTTCTTTCCCTAAGCAATAAGGAAAATTCAGCATCGAATGCATTGGCAAAAGTGATTTTAGCTGATGCCTCTGAAGGTTTTATCTCCTCTGGAATTTTAGCGTACATCAGGTTGAACCTTTTGGTAAAATCAGGAATTGATTCTCCTTGTTTCCTCCTTAAAGCACCAAATTCAGTAAGGTAATACTGAAAGTCTTTTTTATCTACCCATCGATTGAGAAAGGCCTCATCTAAAGCTACAATATCAGCTATTGAATTAGCAGGCAAACTCCTGAACCACTTTCTTGCTTCCCCATTTAAACTCTGTACGAATAATCTCATCCATACATCAGCATGCTCTACATTGAAATTGTCTGCAAAACTATAAAACGAACTCAAATGCTCTTCAGCAGTAACTGATCCATCTCCATTAAATCTGGGCAAATATCTCATATAATCATTTGGTGGAAAAGCATACATGACTTGAGGAAGTACCAGGGGAGCATATCTAGTTGCAACTATTTGATTCATTCTGTCTGCGGCCATATTAGATGTGTTTAGAGCCTAGGGAGTAAGCAAGATTGGTGATGTTGCAGGTGAAACAATCCCTTGTATATTAGTACTTATATGTATTGTCCCCGAGCCTTGTCTTTCAGTAGATGGATATTTCTCTTATGAACTATGATCAGCTAATGGACTGAGAAACAGAGGATTATCAAAATAACAATAATGTGATCTGAAATCTTCAAATGAGAAAGATTCCCAAGATGACGAAGAAGTCTTTGTTTCACTCTTAACACTTGTGCTGGGAACTCTCAAATTTCCAGTTTCAGACAACAAGAATGGATATTCCTGTTTAATAAGTTCAATAAGCAACTTTCTTTGTTCTGAATTTAATTTTGAAACATTTGTTGGGAATGGAACTATACCAGACTCAACAACAGGCTTAATTTCACTTTCGGTTTTCAAATCTTCATTTGCTTGGGTTTTAATGATTTCAGAAGATTCTGCCTGAGAATTTTCTGAAGCTAATTTCCCTTTTGAATGTGAAGACTGACCAGGAAGAACTTTAGGCTTTCTTAGTATTTTTTCAGGATCTGGCATTGCTGCTACAGGCTCGTGATCTGTATTTTTCCTTGTTACTGGTCTCTTATTTGATGGGGGAGGATTTTTTGGAATTTTAGGTCCTTTCCCTTCTTTCTTAAGAGCCAGAATTACCACAAAGGAGTCTCCAGGTGAATAATCATAGTATTTAGAAAATGTCCAAAATCTTGTTCACCATCAAGATCTGAATCTAAACTTGTCGTTTCCCCAGGGAAGCTATCTTCGTTTCTTCGTCCCCGACAACGGCGCCAAAAATTTTAGTCCCTAAAGTTGCACTCGGCTGTGAGAGGGAAAGCTAGGGCATCATTCGTTTATTGAAAATTATTTTTAAGGTTTATGATTTGGTTTATTGTAAAGTGGTTGAAAACTGGGTCAAGATTACAACATGACATGAAAATTAAGAATAAAACATGGTATATCCCATGGACTGAATAAAAGGTAGATACATAGATGGATTAAACAAATTTAAGAAAAAGGAAAGTGAAGTCTTCAATATGTCAACTTCACAAGATTTTTTTGTCTCAATATATTATAAAGAAACAAAGGAATCAGCTTGACCTTATTACTTGAAAATTTATCTCTACAGCAAAATCTTCACTGTATAAATTAAAATTCAAGAACCAAAATGCATTGCAATCTGAATAATAAATTCAAGCATGAAGAATGAAATAACAGAGTAGAAAAAACAAGGTCTAACCATCCATATGACCTTGCTATTGAGTGTCAATTGAACATCAATGTCTTTTACAATAAGCTCCACAAAAAGTTTCATTAGATCTCCAAATTTTCGACCTCCATATGGTCTGTCTTCTATCTATTTAAACTATCTATAAAACTTCCAGATCCTATTATCTAGAATAGCTTTAAATGACTAGAATCAAAAAGTATCCAACTCCTAAAGTAATTCACTCAAAATGAGCTTCAACCCCAAAATAGTCCACAGCTCAACAACTTGATATAACAAATATTGCCAGCATTACATTTGACTCTACAAAATAGAGATTTTGTTTGACTCTGTAAAACAGATCGAAGTCTTAGCATCTCCCAAATCAAAACGAGTAATCTTTGCCATATCTCCTGGAGAACCTTTAAACAAAATTGTAAAAAATCTTCATGTTACCTTTAGGATAAAATCGCAGCAGTGGCTTTGGCGTTTTTCTGCTTGAGCTTCGTGGTTAACACAACATTGTGCCAGTAAAGCCTGAAATTGATTTCCCTGAGTTCCTTAAGCAATGCTCATTGCTCCTTCTTCTTCTTTTTAAGACTTTGAATCCTTTCTTGCTGGCGAGCATTCCACTATTCTATCTGCATCTTTTCCTTCTTTAATTGTTTTATGGTTTTCTAAAATTCCTTAATCTTTTCCTTATCAGTTCTTATCTCAACCCTGAATCCTGAACAATCCTCAGAGGGTGCAGTTTCATTCAGATTTAAGGTAACACTAGGTTCCTTGGCTTTAACCTGGTATTTTGAGATTAATTCTAAGTTATGTTCTTCTTCAGAACTTGATGAATCTAAAGCTCCAGGTACATCTGGTAAGTAATCTGAGTCTTCCAAGTAATCTTGTTTTTCTTCAGGGAATTCACTGATGCCTTTAGCCATCTCTTTAGCCTTTTCTAATCTAGTTGAAGCTCTCATTACAGGGCCTGTAGGTGATGTAAGTATTCCCTTTCCTTTGCTGACAGATTTCTTGGGAAATGGGGTCTTTTTTGCTCTTTTCCTGGTGCTTGTTTCAACATCCTCAGAATCATCTTCTATGATTATGATGTTTTCTTCTTTGATTGTCGGATTGAACATTGCCTTTGAGTTCAGCCTATACTTATTAATAACCCTAGTCGAATTTGTCCAAGGTTTCTGTGATACACACACACCTTTATCCTTTTTTCTTTTGATTGCAACGTTCCTTTTGTTGGTCGATGGCATTTCAGACTTGACTGTAGTTTGAGCAACGAGATCATTATCTGACTCTGTCTCTCCTTTAACATCTTCCTCAGGAAGCATTTCAATTTTGGGCTCCCATCTAGGTCTCTTACTTCTTCTCTTCTTAGTTACCTTGATATCAGAAGATTCATCTTTCACAGGGTTTTCATCAGAAAAATCTCGACTCTGTTTATTAGTTTTCCTTCTTCTGCCCTTTTTCTGTTTATTGGATTGAGTAATAGGTTTTAAGGATTGTGTGAGCCAGTCCCAAGGCTTCTGTAATTCGTTCAGGGTAGACATGACTAGAGTTTTAATTAGGACTTGATGGAACAAACTGCCTTTAGCATTAGTGGAAATTGACTGCACTTTCTTGGACATTTTTGTCAAACTTTTAAGCAGAAAATAAGGAAGATTTAGAGGGTAATCACCGTTTAGATGCATCAGTATTCTGATATGGTAGATGTAGACCAATGAAAACCTCCCTTCGCAGGTGATGTATCTGTGAATCACCACTAGAGCAGTGTGTCATTCGGGTCGAACCCAGTTGCGAGGTATTCCCCTTCTCCAATTTGGATTATGCTTAACTGGAAGGAGGAATTGATTTACAAATTCAGTAACCACGTGCTCCTTCTTCCACCATATTTCCCCTCCAACCACGAGCCTGCAAGCCTTTGCTATGGTTTTCTCTGTTACCAGCATCAACATCTTACCGATTTCGACTTCGTGACCATCGAAGTTCAGAGCAAATTCCAATGAAACCTGTTCGTCATAACCTTAAAATGTGGTGAGGAACCCAAACCACCCAGCGTCTCTGAATCTTTGAGCCATATGAGGATAGGCTTCAAGTAGTTCGGCACCTTCTGGTTCTATTCTGGTGACTTGTCCGCTCCTCTTTGGCGCCATTAAACTCAATTCTGCAACTGTCGTCCTCGGGTTCCAAATTCACTATCTGCAATTGTTGGTATATTTTATTTCTTTGAATGGATACCTATATTTCTCCCTGCAAGGCTGAATTAAGCCAACTCGAACAAGTAACATATAATGATCATCAAACAATAGGTGATTTTGAAATGAACCCTGCACGTGTGCATAGCAATTATATTCTGAAACTGTTGGATTTGGAAATGATAGCCAAGCTTTCGTGGGAGCACATGAACTCTCAATTCATGAATTGTGTCATCATAACTAAATCGGGATGGCAGGCACAAGTTATGGCATGATTATTTGGCGCTACAGGAATAGGCTTATTCCCGTAGCGCATTTGACAACTTGAAATTTTAAAATTCCAACGGCATAAAAGGAGATACTTCAAATTTAAAAAATGTTTTTCAAAATCAAACTTAAATAAATCATCAAAGATTATAATGAAAACCATGAAACATCCAAAATCTAAAAATAGAAAACAGTTGAAAACAGAAAATGAGGAATGGGTAAGGAGGGTTTAGGACAAGGGTTTCTCACTAAACCAAGACAAAATTAGAGACTAACAGTATTATTGAGCTAGGAGATTAAATGTTTCATGTACTAATGCTTCAATTTTCCATGTATAATATTTGACCTCTAGATAAGTCCAGCCTTCATGTACCAACTCATCTATCCAGTACTTGTGCACCGAATTGCCACTGTCTGAATCCGGTACCAAGCGCACCTTCTATACAGATCTGGTACTAAATCTCACCTATCGCGATCCGGTACCAACGGCCGTAGACTATTGTGATCCGGTACCCCATTTGTGCACTATTCGGATCCAGTACCATCTACCTGTTACAATCTGGTACCAATTCAGGAAGCCATATGTACCAAGTTTAGCTCCAGATCGTAACCAAGACAATTGTTGGATGATTATTGAATCATAAATGTTTTAGCAAGGCTATGTTAGGATAGTTTGTTGTTGCTTCATCCTCATGCACTTCATGTCATGAGGATGAAGCTTAGAATATGTAACCGAATAATTAAATTTAACAATTGACTGATTTGCAAACGATTTCACCTCCTTCTGTTTCATGACTAAGACTGTTTAAATAGTCATGGAAAGGATGGTGGAACGAAGTAGAGAGTTAGCATAATACAGATGTGAAGCAACGTTATATATTGCAGAACATATTTTGGGTGAAGATTAATAGAAGGACGTCATTTATCTCTATGCCTTGATCGTCTATGATTGAATGTGAGTTGAGTTGTTAGCATAGTTTGATTTTATGTTTTGAAGTTTGAGTGAGAGTAATGTGTGGGTTGAAAACAAGTTTACTATAGACTCCAGTCGCTGACCTGTTGAAGCGGTAAGGGCCCACTACCCAACAAAGGTCGCCACCTTCGTAGATTAGTATTAGCATTTTCTTTCAATAGTGTGAATGTTAGATTAGTTGAAGCTTTAATTCCTTTAGATGATAGCAGTACAGTTTAGACTAGAATTTTAATTATATGATCGTTTAGAGAGATTTACTCACTCTGTTTTGCATATGTTCTGTTTTTATGAATTTGATTTTGTTCCATAGACATGAATGTTGGCAGCAGTAGTCAGACATATTTGAAGGAGAATTAGTGAAGTTTACAATAGCACATTGTGAACCACAGCATACTCAGTATATTGACTATTGAACTACCCATGCTATGTATTGATGGTTGATGTGTGATTTCCCTTTCAGAAGTGTGGTTGCATAGTTAATTATCTGGGTTAGATAGCAGCATTGATCTGTCAGAAGAACTCCATCTCATACCTGCATGTGCCATAATGGAGTAGATAGCCTCTTTGTGAAAGACAACCAAAGTGCATTTTGGTTTGCTAGTTTGTTTTGTTCCCAACATACATAATCTAGAATAGTTCTATACTCATGACATTAGAATTACCTTTCTTACTAGTGTCTTGTAAATCTGTTGATTACGAATCCCGGATTGATAATTAATGAGTGCATTATACTAAACATGTAAGCAACACAACATTTTGGCGCTGTTGTCGGGGAGTTGCAAACGGTAGGAAGTAATTTTTAGCTTAGATTGTTTGCATAAATTTTGAATGCTTTTAAAGGTTGCTTGAGGGAGGAGGATAAAACGTTTAATATGTGAGTGAAGAGCCACACGGCCAATAGAGTGGGGTTCTCCGAAACCAAGTTGCCTTCTTACCTTCTAGATAGAATTAGGATTTCAATTCAGTTACGAATCAAATTTTCATTTTATGCATAGATATAGATATAACAAGGGTAGATTTGTAAGCTCTNCTGACACTGGTGCAGGAAAAATTCCACCAGGAGAAAATTCAAGGGGAGCCAGCGAGGCTCCAGAAGAAGAACCTAAAACGGAAGAATCGGCGTTGGGGCAAGTAGAACGTAAATCTGCTGAACATTTGGGAGACACAGAAGATCCAGTTTTTGAACCATCTATCAGTGGAATGGCAGAAGAAGAAGGAAATACAGCCACAGAGACTGAAACTTTTGGGTTCCCAATCTTGGATATTTCCAGAAACATCAGCATGAAAAATATACCACTATCATCGTTACCCACTTTCAGAGGTATGTCAACTAAAGATCCATATTTATTTTTATTCGAGTTTGACATATTATGTAGAAGCTATAACGACTCAGACGATGCCCAAAAACTTAAGCTCTTTCCTACTACAATGAAAGATTTAGCCTTAAGATGGTTCATGAGCTTAGGAGAAAATACAATCCTCTCTTGGGATCATATGAAAGACACATTTTTATGGAAATACCAAGACTATTGTAAGGATAATGCTAAAAACTACATTTTTAAAATGCAGCAAACAGAAGATGAAAGCCCTAAAGACTACTTAGAAAGGTTCTTATACAACTATCAGAAATCAAAACTATTCACCACAGACCAGCAGCAACAACCACCTATAAATGACAATCAACAGCAAAACCAAGCTACCCACAACCCTCCAAAACCAGCAGTAATCCCTGCCCAGCCAATCCCTAACCCCAATAATCGAACCACCCACCCGGTACAAAATACAGAAGTTCAAACCTTTCCCTCCTATGAAATTCAACTACTATCGGGGAAAATTGTAAACCAATGAAATCCTGCAGTAATAATTCAGGAAGAAAATGATAACCATTCCGAGGAAGAAAACACTCAAACCACCCCTGTAGAAGAAGAGACCTCCCCTCTTATTCCAATCACCTCTCAGTCTGTACAAGTAACCTAACAAGTTAATCTCCCACCCTACCCCGAAAGACTATTAGTCAAGAAACCTGACCCACCCTTGCACAAAGATATATAAGATGAATTACGAATTGTATGTATAAAAATACCTTTGTTGCAAGCCATTAAGGATATCCCCATATACGCAAAAATCATAAGGGATCTTTGCATCAAGAAACCAGAAAGGAAGAAGAAGGAACCTCCCCTTGTTCAGGTGGTGGGACAATTATTTGAATTTATTTCTGAAATGCCATAAAAATATAATGACCCTAGAAACCTAGTAGTCACTGTTGAAATTAATGGTATTTATCTACCAAACACACTCATTGATTTGGGTGCAGAAATTAATGTAATGCCTTCTGACACTATGCAAAATCTCCAAATCAACCAATTAAGACCAACCCAAACCATGATAGAGTTGGTAGATAAGTCAATCATTAGCCCTGCAGGAAGTCTAGATGATGTCACAGTCACTCTAGCTTCCTCGGAATATCTAGTAGACTTTTTAGTCATCTATTCTAAATCATCCTCCAAACCAGGACACCCTGTGGTTCTTGGCTGCCCTTGGCTGGCCACAGTAGATGCCTTTATCAGTTGTCGGTCTGGTGAGATGACTATATCCAATGGCAGACATAGCCAAAAACTTGTTCTCTTCCCTCCTACCCAACTGGCACAGGAAATACCTGTTTGGTTAGAAAACCCTTATGGAGAGGAAGATTGCATCAGACCCCTGTTAACACTTGAACAAGTAAGAGGAATGAAAGAACAATCGGATGAACAAGTCTTAAGTTTATTTTTGGCTGACACAAATTGCATTGAATACCCGATGTCTTTTGTAGAATTGTCACATATTTTCAGTTCCAAATTTCAACAAACTTGGCACCCTGATATCACTCAATTATATACTTTATCACCAGCTTCCTCAAAGAAGGAAGAAACTACTGAACTTGTTGAGATTAGCCCAGGAAAACCTTTGTATATCAACTCTAGTTTGGAACCAAAACAAAAGGTGCAAGTAATTGAAATGCTCCAAAGACAATTTCATGCCTTTGCATGGGATTATGCAGACATGAAAGGCATTCACCCTGACACATGTACACATCATATCTACACTGATGACCAAATCAGACCAGTTAGACAGCCTCAGCGAAGGATGAATCTAGCCCTTAAAGATATTGTCAAAGAGGAATTACAAAAACTCCTTCAAGCCAATCTCATATACCCCATTTCAGATAGTCAATGGGTATCTCCACTTGTCATAGTTCCCAAGAAAAATGGTAAGTGGAGGATATGTGTAGACTTCCGGGAGTTAAACAAAGCCACCCATAGGGATTATTTCCCCTTACCATTTATTCATCAGTTGTTGGATACCTTGTCCGGAAAGAAGTATTTTTCATTCCTGGATGGGTTTAGTGGTTATAACCAAATACAAATATCACCTGAAGACCAGAAGAAGACCACTTTCACCTACCCATGGGGTACCTATTCTTATAGGGTGCTCCCTTTTGGAATTTGCAATGCCCCAACCACTTTTCAAAGGGTTGTCCTGGCCATTTTCTTTGACTTGACCAATGATTGTGTGGAAGTCTACATGGATGACTTTATAGTCCATGGACAAGACTTCCAACAAGCTTTGACCAGTCTAGAAAAAGTCTTGATTAGGTGTAAGGAAACTAACCTTTCCTTAAGCAATGAAAAGTCAAAAATGATGCTCACTGAAGGTATTGTTTTGGGACATCACATTTCTAGTTCTGGAATGAGAGTTGATCTAGAAAAAATTTATATTATTACACAAATCAGAATACCTTCCTCACAAAAGGAAGTTCGCAGCTTTTTAGGCCATGCTGGCTATTATAGAAGATTCATTCTAAATTTCACAAGCCTAGCTACCCCTTTATTCAAGTTATTATCTAAAGAAGCCGAATTTAAGTGGGATGATGAATGCCAAATATCTTTTGAAATTCTAAAACAGAAATTGTCAACTACCCCTGTATTAAGAGGACCAAATTGGTCCCTTCCTTTTCATATATGTATCGATGCCTCAGACACAGCCCTTGGGGCAGTTCTTGGACAAAGAGAAAATCAAATGCCCTATGCTATTTACTTTGTCAGTAAAAATTTGTCTCCAGCTGAAGTTAATTATACGGTCACAGAAAACGAATTGCTAGCTATAGTCCATGCTATCAATAAATTTAGACACTATATTATAGGATATCAAGCTTGTGTACACACTGATCATTCAACCATCAAATTCTTAATGAAAAAACCTGTAACAAATCCTAGAGTTACAAGATGGTTGTTATTATTACAAGAGTTTAATATCAACATTATTGATAGACCTAGTAAGGATAATCTTGTGGTTGATTTCTTATCTAGAATGATTCATCTGGGAGATAACGCACCAGTAGAAGATAACTTTCCTGATGAAAATTTGCTTGCTATTTCTACATTCACTTTTTGGTATGAAAATGTAGCTAACTATCTTGTGACAGGAAGGATGCCTCAGAAATTGTCTCCTAGAGAAAAACAGAAAGTAATTCAGCTAAGTGAAAACTACATGTGGCACGATGATTTCCTCTACAAAACAAGACTAGATTTGGTAATCAGGAGATGTGTAAGGGAGGATGAAATTCATGATATTCTACAAGCCTGCCATGATGGTCCTTGTGGAGGACACTTCGTAGATAAGAGGACCGCTTACAAAGTTCTGCAATCTGGTTATTACTAGCCTCATATTTTCAGAGATGCTAAAACTTATATATCCAATTGTGATGAATGCCAACGAATGGGTAAGCCTATTGCACGAGACCAAATGCCACTTCAAGACCAATTAGTTATTGATCCTTTCCAAAAATGGGCATTAGATTTTGTAGGGCCCAATAACCCTGCATCTAAAAAGAAAAAGTATATACTTGTATGCATCGACTATGTGACTAAATGGGTTGAAGAAAAAGCTTTACCAACTACAAGAGAACAATCAATGGTAGATTTCCTTTTTAATGACATCTTTACTAGATTTTGTGTACCTCGCGAAATTGTGATTGATCAAGGAACTCAATTTACCTCCCATCTAGTCAAAGCTGTTACAGAACAATACCAAATCAAACATAGGAAATCTACACCCTACCATCCACAGGAAAATGGATAAGTAGAATCTACAAACAAAGTTATTGAGTCCATTCTTACCAAAACAATACAGCTACACCACAAGGATTGGGCTGACAGATTATTAGAATCTTTATGGGCTTATAGAATCACCTAGAGGAATACAACATGACATACACCCTATGAGTTGGTGTATGGGAAGCAGGTGCTTCTTCCCATAGAATTTAAGATCAAAACCTTCAAGACTGCAGTACAAGTTGGCATGAACTTAGATGAAGCCCAGCAACAAAGACTCTTGCAGCTTAATGAGTTGGACGAAATCAGGCAAGAAGCACTGCAAAGAACCACCCTCATTCAAGAGCAAAGAACAAAATGGCATGACAGGAAAAAATTTCAACAAGGAGATTGGGCCCTGTTGTATGACAGTAAATTCAAGAACTTCAAAGGTAAGTTAACTACTCGTTGCATGGGACCTTACGAAATTGACGTTGTCTATGATAATGGTTCAATCAGGATAAAGACAATTGACAAAAAACATACACCACTACTTGTGAATGGTCACCGGTTGAGAATTTATAACAAACCCCTGTCAAAAGAGGAATTTCTTACTCATATACTGCAGAATTCAGATATGCAGGTGATCAGTAAGGAAGGAGACCCTCCTGCTAATCCACATTGATTGATTGGTTTATTATAAATTTTTGTACATAGGTGTGGATCGAGTTTTGTTAATAAGCTTAAGGTAACAAGAGATTCTTACCTCCTTTTCTTTTACTCTCGCAATTATTTTTTTGTAAGTAGATTTCTATAATTTATTTGATCCTTCATGAACTTGATAAACATCAATTTGTAGGCATCAAAAATACTATGTTCTGATCCAGTACTAGCAATACTGCTTTGGTACCAGAAATCCTGTTCTGGTTCGATACCAGTAGTCGTGTGCTGGTCCGGTACCAGAAGTCTGCCTTCATACGGTACTATCAGGACACATTACCTAATTGACAAGGCATGCTACGCATCTTTCAAAATCTTATGTAAACTAATATGAATTATGAATCCATGCCACAACTAATTAAGCTCGAACCAAGAAGCCGAATGTAGCATCAAATGGCAGCCCTTTTGAAGCAATGATTTCTTTTGGTTCTGTTTCCAACAAAAGGGAAGTATCTTTAATTTATTTTGGTTCTGTTGCTAGCTAAAAGGAAGTATTTTAATTTCTTTTGGTTGTGTTGCTTGAAAAGAAAAAAAAGAGACACAATCTTTACCTACGATTGTTCAAAGAACCATAATATGCTTCAAAGACTAGAAGTTGCCTTTATCCAGTATTTCAGCATGACTAAAGGGACAAAAACATATATTAGCCTACAAGTAAATATCTCACCCTAACTAGACTTCAATAGTATTCATTGGATTATCTTTACTAAAGAGTAACATATGAGTATATGAACACTCTCTATCATGGGCACACTAGGAAATTTTTTATGGAAGAGGATGTATCAGTACCCTAAGGAAACTTTAGTTCATTCTCTTATGGACAAACTCAGACAAAATTATACATCTTGATCATTCTAAAGAAATAATGCGCATAAAAAAAGTTTATCTTTCCTTCAAACAAATCTTTAAAAGACATTCAAAGAAGAGAATATACCTTCCAACCCAATACCATCCCAGCCTGTAAAAAGGTTTTCAGACAAGCCTCCCCTGTCACCATGCAAAGCACTCTTTAATAAAAACCAAAATAGGTGACTATGGACAAGAAGCCTCTGATGGAAAAAGGGTTTAAGAGACTAACCCGCTGGGATACTGAACAGGTCTGCTGGTAGCGGGTACCGGTCTGTGGTATGACTAGGCAAACCCATTAGGGTACTGAACAGGCCTGTTGGCAATGGGGCATTCTTCCTGGGGAAGGGATTTCTCACTAATTATCACAACTACCCCACCGGAGTACTGAACAGGCTTGCTGGCAGTGGGTTCTGGTTGAGAAATGTCTCATCTATACTTGTCTAATTGGAAAATTCACTTTTGTCATCTAAAAAAAAGAAAACATCACTATTGGAATTTATGAGATACAAACTCCAGATTAATAAGCAACATAATTACTACAAGAAAATGTCCATTTGAGAATTACCCTAAGTCAACTTACCGGTCTGGCATCTAAATCCTACATTATCTAAGAAGGAAACTTTTTAAGAGTGGATCCCTAACTAGGGAGTCTAATCTACTTATATTGTGAAATTTATCTATAACATCTAATGATAGTATATCTCTGAAGCAAGTTAGGATTGGATCTGTTCTTCTGGCAAATATATAAAAAAAACTCCCCTATTTTCACTGTTGAATGCTACCTTTGTCAATAAGTCATCAAAAGAAAGACAATTTCAATTTTTAGGCATGTGATCATATGCTAGGTGATAAATGTACTTATGAAAGTTGATTTGGTTTCTTTTTCTCTTATCATCTTTTCTCCATTATGATACAGAATGTTGAATCTTCTTGCATATAGATATGCAACATCCTTGGCATGGGGGAAGGTCAAAGAGCTCCTTCAGACCTCTTTTTCAAACTCACATCTCACCTTCAGAAACCAGCATGATCACCCTACAACCCTGCAGAACCAAATACAAAAGAAGATAAGCATAGAATAAAGAAGTACAGGAAATTCCAGTACCAAGCCTTCAGAAAACCTCAGCCTAAAAAGATGAATTCTGACAATCTACAAGCAGTCACATATGCTATGGGTATTGACCATACAAAGGTAAAAGCAAAGGTAACATGTTATTTATTTTCCTCTGCTCATAAAACTACAATAGGTATGAACATATATACTAGATGTTATGACCTTAGTATTAAAACCATGCGCCTATCCCTCATACCCATATGCCTAAACTTAATCAATCCTCTCATAAGTGCTCAAAAATGGTTGAGGGAAAAATCACATCAAAGCATGAATATGAAGCATGTCTAGTAATGATAGGCCACGAATGTACTTTTCCCTTAAACAAATCATGAACTTATCTTGTGTCATGAACCATGATCCAACATCAAATTCACCACTTAGAAGTCCAATCACCTGTCCCAAAATGATGCTTTGACACCCAACGTCTTGTCCTCATCATTACATTAACGGGTAGAAATGAAATGGATTATCTGGTGGTGAAGCCATCCAAATAAGCCTCATTTGGTCTTAAATTTTCCTCGTAGCATCCTTACTTAAACTTACCATTCACATTTTCGACGCCATCACCATATTCCCTTGTCGTTACCTTTCTCCAGTTCCAAGCCTATTCCTCTCCACGATCTCCGGTACCAAACCCTTACCCTCATCAATTGACTAAATCCTTGTGCTACAGCCCGATTCTTCTCTCACAATTTATAACGATGGTCGTAAGTAGACATGAACTGGTTTTCCAAATTTATAGAGAGACGGAGGAGTTCCAACTATGTCGAGAGAAGTATGCTAGATCGGGCTGGATGCCATTTTTGGAGAAATTCACAGGCTGGCACGAGAAGATATCTAACGAATTTATTCAAGGTTACAATGGAGAGATTGCACATATAGGCAATCTACAGCTGACAATCAATGAAGCAACCTTAAGGGAGGTCACGGGATTACCTAACAAAGGAGCCAAATACTTCAAAGGTGTAGGAATCAACAAAGAAATGTGCCAACGATTTTTGAAAGAGGACCATCATCACCCTTATTGGAAAAAGGGGATCCCTAGGAACTATATCAAGGAAGAGTATCATCCAATGATTGCTAGTCTTCAACGATTCCTCACTTGTGAGGGCAGGTATGTTGTGACCTTCATATATCATCTTAGGCTTCTATTACACTTTGAAGGAGGCCCTGAAATTGATTTCCCATATTTTCTATGGATGAGTTTGAACAAAATGGTAAGAGGTGTCAAATCCCTATCCAAAACTGAGAAGACTAGCATTTACCATCAAGGTCTTATTAAAATGTTAGTTTTACATGAGATTAGGAAGTAGAGGATTAGTTGGAAATTCTTTATCACTCAACACCTTCCCACAGAAAACAAACCTGTGGAGGAAGCCCGACGTGCTCCAAATAAATATAAGGAACCTCAAAAGAAAAAGAGCAAGAAGGATAAGGCAACTCCATCATCACCTAGAGCAGTGAGCCAACACGAAAAATCTAGTAAACAAGCAAGGCCCTCTTCAACAGTCAATAAGACTTTTAAAAGTCAAGAATCAAAAGGTAAAACCAAATTAGTAGAGGAGACTTCAACAATAGCACTTAAGGAGAAGGGCCATAAGACAAAAATTGTAAGAAAAGGGAAGAACAGCTCAGAAAATAAAAGTGAACAGTCTATAGAGCAATCCCATGTAACCATTCCAAAAATAGAAAAGAAGAAAAGGAAGATTGTGAGCACCCATGATCTAGTACCTCCTTGTAAAATAACCACAAGGAGCATGGCCAAGAAAGGAAAGGCAGTTGGCATTCCTCATACATAGGAAGATCCAATTGATCTTACCTCTCCTTCTGAAGACTTGTCAGTCCAGGATGACATCCCTAGTTTGACCGAGGAACAAGCTACTATTACTTTATGTGGGATGAGGGAGGAAGTGGAGGAAAGAGAATGCATCCAACCAGTAATAATGGAGTCAACAAGGACCTTAACAAAATAACATATGAAGAAAAATATTGTGGAACTGCAAAAACAAAATCAGGAACTCAAACAAGAAGTGAAAGAATACCAACTATTGGATAGGTATATCAAAAAGGAAAACGAGCAATTAAAAGAAACCATCCAGTAACTTCAACATGACCATGAAGAGACTTCTAATAAGCTCAAGAAGGTACTACAACTCCTACAATACGTTAGGGTCATCAAAAGGGAGCTAAAAGAGGAAACCTTAGCCATCAACATCATTAATCCACAGAAGTAAAAATTGTAGTCTCAAGTTTTGAAAAAAATTGGGTTTGTTTTCAGTTGCATGAGGACATGCAATGGTTTTGGCATGGGGGAATGTTGAGACCCTAAATTGACATCCCCACTACCCTATTTTACTCCTCATCTATACCTTTTTGGCTTACCTAAGCTTGGGTAAATGACAAAGAACACTACCATTAGCCGTTGATAAGGTCATAAGGTAAAGTATAATTAATTCATGCATTTTTGTGGTATTATTGAGCTAGGAGATTAAATGTTTCATGTACTAATGCTTTAATTTGCCATGTATAATCTTTGACCTCTAGATAAGTCCAGCCTTCCTATACCAGCTCAGTTATCCGGTACTTGTGCACCGAATTGCCACTGTCTGAATCGGGTACCAAGTGCACCTTCTATACAGATCTGGTACTGAATCTCACATGTTGCGATCCAATACCAACAGCCGTAGACTGTTGTCATCCAATACCCCATTTGTGCACTATTCGGATCCGGTACCATCTACCTATTACGATCCGGTACCAATTTAGGAAGTCGTATGTACCAAGTTTAGCTCCAGATCGTAACCAAGACAATTGTTGGATGATTATTGAATCATAAATGTTTTAGCAAGGATATGTTAGGATAGTTTGTTGTTGCTTCATCCTCATGCAGTTCGTGTCATGAGGATAAAGCTTAGAATATGTAACTGAATAATTAAATTTAAAAATTGACTGATTTGCAAACAATTTCACCTCCTTGTGTTTCATGACTAAGATTGTTTAAATAGTCATGGCAAGGATGGTGGAACGAAGTAGAGAGTTAGCATAATACAAATGTGAAGCAGCATTATATATTGCAGAACATATTCTGGGTGAAGATTAATAGAAGGACGTCATTTATCTCTATGCCTTGATCATCTATGATTGAATGTGAGTTGAGTTGTTAGCATAGTTTGATTCTCTGTTTTGAATTTTGAGTGAGAGTAATGTGTGGGTTGAAAACAAGTTTAATGTAGACTCCAGTAGCTGACCTGTTGAAGTGGCAAGGGCCCACCACCCAACAAAGGTCAGCACCTTCGTAGATTAGTATTAGCATTTTCTTTCAATAGTGTGAATGTTAGATTAGATTAAGCTTTAATTCCTTTAGATAATAGCAGTACAGTTTAGACTAGAATTTTAATTATATGATCGTTTAGAGAGCTTTACTCACTCTGTTTTTCATATGTTCTGTTTTTATGAATTTGATTTTGTTCCATAGACATGAATGTTGGCAGCAGTAGTCAGACATATTTGAAGGAGAACTAGTGAAGTTTACAACAGCACATTGTGAACCACAACATACTCAGTATATTGACTATTGAACTACCCATGCTATGTCTTGATGATTGATGTGTGATTTCCCTTTCAGAAGTGTGGTTGCATAGTTAATTCTTTGGTTCAGATAGTAGAGTTGATCTGTCAGAAGAACTCCATCTCATACTTGCATGTGCCATAATGGAGTAGATAGCCTCTCTATGAAAGACAACCAAAGTGCATTTCGGTTTGCTAGTTTGTTTTGTTCCCAGCATACATAATCTAGAATAGTTCTATACTCATGAAATTAGAATTACCTTTTTTACCGGTGTCTTGTAACTCTGTTGATTACGAATCCTGGATTGATAATTAATGAGTGCATTATGCTAAACATATAAGCAGCACAACAAGTATTTAAGTACATAAAAAATACTTTGGATATTTTCAAAGTCACCTTATACACGCAAGTCTGATCAAACCTAAGGTCATTAATGATACTTGTGTGTATACATAGTACCTTGAAGGATATAAGAAGAGACAAAAGTTCAGTGGGCCAAAAAATGGAAAGCTACAAGAACACTCTAAATGTGGAAAAAGGGGGAAGGGCAAAAGTGAGAATATAAATGCAATTGAAACATAAAACCAAAATCCTAACAAGCATTGTAAGTGTTGTAACATAAATGGACACACAAAGGACAGTTGTTGGTAACTACATCCTAAGTGGAGACCTAAATGGTCCAAATAGTAGTAGTAGAAGAAGAAGACTTTGTTGGTCATAGATGGAGATCAAAATCCTATGTACAACAACTAATACATTGAAGGTAAGGTGACTTGTACTTCAGTTGAAATAGAGGCATTCTTGAGTAGTATCAATCCAAATGAGGAAACAATGATGACTACACTCTTTCATGTTAAGATTTAGCTAAAGCAAATGAAGGTAGATTTTTTGTTTGACCCTAGATAATAGTTAAATATGATTTCATCCCATGACCTCAATTGAGAGAATTCAATTGCATGACCTTCCTCATCCATGTCCATTAGGATGGGTGTGAAAATATATGGAATTGAGAGTAAAAAATAGCAAATCAAAGCTCTCACTGATAAGTGCACATCGGGCTAGGACATTGATTAATACAAACAAGAAGTTGTATGCTATTTTTAGAGAAGAAAAGAAACACTGAGAAGGTACTATGGATATTAGTGCATAATTGGAGGGATGTGAAAACAAGCATAAGAAAAACTAGAATAATTGATAGAGTCATATATGGAAGTATTTTAAGAACCTAAAGGATTTCCATCTAAGAGGGAAACTAAACATGAGATTCAATTGTTTCTAGAATCTCCATTAGCTAATATTAGATTGTGTATAAATCAATAAGTTTCCTACTCCTACTAGTGTGATAGAGATAAGAAATTTCATAGCAACAACCCAATATCCGAGGAATTTATTTAATCATTTTCGATAGTTGCTACACCACTACATGATACAATATCAAATTGGAAGAATTTTCATTAGGGAAAGTAGTAGCATAGGTATTTTTAAGTGCTAAAGAGAAAAATCAGTCATGCACCAACATTGGGCATGCCTAATATGTAGCAACTTTTTTCTAATTGAAACTAATGCAAGTAGGTATGCCATGGGGGAAGTCCTTATGCAAGGAGGAAGACTAGTTTTCTACCATTCAAAGTGATTCCATGGAGTAGTGTTGAACTACCCTACCTATGACAAGGAGCTCTTTTCGTAAGTTAAGAAATGGAAACACCGCCTCTTAGGGAAGGAAACCATAATACACACTGACCACTAACCATTATAGTACATGCAAAGTCAAAGAAAAATGTACCAAGAAAAACATTATAATTGGATGGGATTTTTGCAACAATCTCACCTGCTTATCATATATAAGAAATGTGTGATAAACAAACTTGTAGATATGATGTCAAGGCCACCCATGCAAAAGATTGTAGTTGTGGGAGTGATTATGTAGCTTGAGACCTTCACACATGATTTGTTGAGTGAATATTATAGGGAGGATGTTGACTTTGGATATGAATTTCAACAACTAGATGAAAAAACAGTTTTTGATCCAAAGGAAAATGAATATCACTTTCAAAAAGGCCTACTCTACAACTTGAGAAAGTTGTGTATAACCCAAGGAAGAAGAATTTAGTTGATGATGGAAGCTCATGCTTCTTGAATTTCTATACATTTTTGTGTTGGGAAGGCAATTACATATCTATAGAGGTATGTTTACTGCTAATATAAAAGAACAAGTTTCCATGTTTATCATAATTTATGTTCTTTGTAGTACTAGTAACCCAAATAATAAGAAATGTATGTTGTACTTGTCATTTCCAATACTAACAAGACCTTGGGAAAATATCTCTATGGATTATGTTGGAGGTTTTCCTATGTCAACGAGAGGCCATGACTACCTATTTGTGGTTGTGGACCTATTAAAAAATATGTGTGTGCTTATCATTGTCAAAAGACCATCTTAGGTGATCAAGCGATTGGGTTGGTCTTTACAAATATATGGATACATTTTGGTTTGTCAAGCTATATAGTGTTTAATCAAGAATCTATATTTTTGGGAAAGTTTTGGATAGCAATGTGGGGAAGGATGGACACAAAGTTGAAGCATTATACTACTTTTTATCCTCAAACTAATGGACAAAATGAAGTTGTGAGCATAAATTTGGTCCAATTATTGAGAGGATATAATAGCAAGCATTCAAAGACCTAGGACGAATAAGTGGTTTGCATTCAACGCTCTTACAACATGGAAAATCATTCTCCCACATAGAAATATCCTTTTGAGGCTTGTTTTGGTTATTTTCCACCCTCATCTTTAGATGTTGTTTATGGAAAAAAGGAGGACATACTGGAAATGAAAGAGAAGGAAAAGAAAATAAACATGTTCATTGAGAAGATCATGTAGGTTCATTTGAAAGTCTAGGAGAAACTTAAGAACAGTCAATAAAAGTACAATCTCAGACATGGCTAGCATAGGACATATCACATAATCTATGTTGGGGATGCAGTGTGTCTTTATCTAAGAAAATAACACTTGCAAGAGGTAGCCAAAAAGTTGAATTATTTGAGATATAGACCTTTTGAGATCATTTAGCCAGTTAGTGATTATGATTTTAACCTAAACCTACCTCCTTATATGAGAACATATCCAATTACCGATGTGGATAACTTGAGGCTATTTGAAATATTCGATGGGGAAGAGGAAGAACAAATTTTGCATACAATGGAAGATTTTGCACTTAATGCACTTGAAGAATCAGAGGATACATTTTTGCAGAAGAATATCTAGGTAAGTCATAAAGGACAAAAATAAATTTGGAAAATTGGACTTAAGGGACAAACTCCAAGGAAAGATAATTGGTACGAGAGAAACCAAGTTGCAATTTTTTTTCCTCACATTTTCTTAAAATATTTTGGAGACCAAAAGCCTCCCAATGGGAGGCATGATCCAAATGGATCCTTAAAGAATCAAAATGGCTAAGTTGTTTTCTAGTTAAATGTGTGTGCTTAAGAATCATTGTTAATTCATGCGCTTGAAACCCTTATTCAATTTAGGCATGATTTCTAGCTCATTGCCTTGGAAGAAGCATACATTCAATGTTGTAGAGGAATTTAGGAATTCCTTTGAAAGTGGATATGGAAAATAATGCAAATTTTGGCCATGCGAAGGAATGGAGGAGTCAAAGCAAAGGTGATACCTTCATGCTTTGCACAAAGAGTGGGGAAAAATAATTCAAAATTAGTTAAGGAAAATAGGAATGCAAAGGAAACAAAAGGCTAAGGCATAAAGGATATTTGGATTAGAATAAGGGGATAAGACAATGTTAACGTGAAATAAAGGAGCAATGCTATCAAAGAGGACCCACTAGCCAATGAAAATAAAACACGTGTAGAGGTTTCGACGAGGTGAATGGAGGTGTTACCTCTGCACTCCACACAAATGTTTTGAGCACGTAGAGGTTTGGAAGTAGTGCAAGATGTAGAGAAATAATTAAGGAGCTTCCAAGGAAATCTACATTAGTACTTATGCATAGTGTAGAGGGAAAGCCTCGCAAGCCCCCTACTTATTGCTTTGCATAAAGGTTTGGAAGCCGTACATGATGTAAATAAAGAAGCAAGAGGATTACGAGCCCCACCCTCCACACTCCATATAATTAATAATGTTGAGTATAAGATAGTAAATGCCCAAGGTTATGCCTCTTCCCTCCTCACTCTGATAGAAATAAGACCCGTGCACAAAATCCTAAGAAAGAAGCTAAGGCTCACCTAAATATGAAAACATAGAGGGAGAAATTAGAGGGCAACAAGTTGGCAGCCTATCAAATCATAGGGCACCACATTTCCACCATGAATATGTCCTACTCCTCAAGTTTTGCAAAATTTGAAATGGAAAAGGGGTTCTATAATGAAATCTTGGGTGTTATTATAGAAATGGTTGTGAAGGTTATAATTGGCCTTCCACATAGCTTGGAACACAAGGATAAAGGAGGGTTTTGCAAGGGAAAGGGGGTTCAATTACTCAATGAAAGACAATTGGAGGTTCAACTGGAGGAGATATGAAGAGGAAACAAAGGAAGGAGGAAGAGTTTCCACAAGTTGGGTTGATGCCAATTTGTTTGGATTGTAGAGACCAAAGAGAATGACTCAAATATAGATTTATTTGTTAGTTCAAGGAAGAGATCTGAATGTAATGAGTTAAACATTATTACTGTAAACTATATTCCCCGAGTTTAAAATCTAGAGAACCTTTTAATTGTGAAACAACCCATAAGAATAACCAAAGTGAGTTGTTTAGATGGGAAAAATCTAAGTACAATATAAAACTTACAATAAATCATAAGATAGTTCTATATAAATTAGATTTACATAGAACCATGATGATGGCCCATTTGTTACAAATCGAATCACATGAAATATATTAAATCAATCTACAAAATGTGTTATTTGAGAACACATTCCTAATCTAATCTAGAAGGGAAAAAATGATTGTTATCATTCATGGGTAAATGGACAAAGGATCAATATGGAAGAAGAAATGTTATTCTATCACGTTCAAAAGAACTGAGGGGGGATGGGATCACAATATTTCTCCCAACAAGATAACCATATCAGAGCTAGAGTTTCACCACGTGAGCTTCTCCAGGGTATCTCTTGTGTTATCTATGTATGTGTTTGATTGAGTAGATTGAGTATGTACTTATGTTAGCACATACTTGTTAAATAAATTAAAGTCATAGTTAATGCACATCATGTTTTTTCGTTCCTTAGAAAAAAAACATAAATTTTATTTCAATTAGAAAGAAAATTTACATTCTACATAATGCATGAATGATCATGCATTTGTTCTTTCAAGATTCCACTCCAAGGAGATCAACGTCCAAAATAAAAGAATCAACATATACTGAATCCAATTGATTCATCTTTTCAGCACAAAGAAGAGTGCACACTATAAATACATATAATTAAAGCTGAAATAAAACCTTAAGGAAGAGTATGACCTCCAATTCATCTCTAGCCGAAACTGAACGAGATTGTAATCAAAGCCAGTGGATATAGTGGTTCAATTGTATTGCATCAATACAAATCTGTACCACCCAAACACCCTAAAGGAAAAAGGGAAGTTGTTCAAAAAAGGAAACTTGAACTCATAGAACCAGATGCCAAAGGGTATACCACACCTTATGGTCCAGACTCAACAAAAATATTAGAATTCATGTGGGAAGAGAAACTCCCTCGGGATCCACAATATCTATAAATGACATGTGAAAGAACTCATGAATTGTCCTTGCATTAAATTATTTTATTTTCCATTGTCCCAGAACCAATTGTAGGCCCTCCTTAGAGAGCTTATCGACCGATTGGTTATGTTCCCTGTAAACACAACAAAAATAAAGTGATCTGTAAGATTCCAATATAGTAAAAAATTCATCAAAGAGTGGGGCTATCCTAATGTTGTGACATGCTTGGTATTTTCTTATCCAATTTATAACCACCATAGAATCACCAAATATTTGTAGTGAGTCAATCCCTTTCTCCTTGGAAAAAAATAGCAATAGTTTAAGGGTCATCAATTCTGCATAATTATTTGATCATGATCCCAGACCCGTACTTATGTTGAAATAAAGTGTATCAGTAAGGTGGAGAACTACTCTTCCTCCACATACCTGACCATTATTTTGCGATGCCCCATCAAAATAGGCCCACAGCCGAGACTGGTCCACACTTTCTGTCACCATGTTCTTCATCAGTTTGTATTCCTTCCCTTGAGGTAAGTGAGATAAAATACTTAGACTCTATGCCACTATGAGCTCTAGAATGGATGGTTTCTCATTGAATATTGTCGAATTTTGAGCTAGCCAAACTCCCCAATTGATGAGAAGTGGTAGTGCTTTGATCTCATGGTTTTGTGGGTTTGATGACCACTCCCTCCAAGCTTCCTCAATGTTTGTCCCTTTCCATATGCACACCTAATTTAGGACACTAGAACATTCAACCCATATCTGTAGGATGAAAGGGAACTTGAGAAAGAGATGAGTCACAGATTCCTCATCTGACCTATATTGTGCACACCAACCTGACACTTCCAAATGTCGACCTATCATCTTATCCCATGTAGGAACCTTGTTTTTAATCAAACACCATAAAAAGAGATACGCCTTTAAATATAATTTTTGTTTCCACACCCCTTTCCACCACCAAGAGGGTTCCTGTTGAAGGAGATCTAAGTTTAGCTATGTATATCCTTCTTTTGGTGTATAGATTGTAATATCCCCAAGGACGAGCCCTGTTGTAATCATGTTTATGAATTGTAAATCATGTTTTGTAGGCTGGTGAGCCGAGTCTTGATAAGATGGTAAGGCTTATGAGTTTATTAGGCTAGAGAGCCTAAGTGTTAAGGCCAGGAGCATGTTTTTGTATATGTAATTATGAAGAATGTTAATAAAAATATGAACACCGCTGCGTGCAGACCGACCACGATGAATGAATGATGGGGGACTAAGCTTCCACAGAGTGAGTAAGGGAATGGGGGCTGAAAGGTGGAAAGAAAGGCTAAGTGTTGGGCCTAGGGGATAATCTAGGGGGCTTACCTCTAGAAAGGGATAATAATTTATTATTATTATTTCTTTAAAACTAAGGTGGACAATTTTGAGTGTTGTCCTAAGTTCCTGGAGAGGAACGCATGCTGATGGAGTGTATGCAGCTTCATGGGCGACATGTTTCGACCCAAGCACATTCAATTAAAAGTTGTAGAAGTCAGCCGTGGAGGGGGTTCTCTCCTCATTCTTTCATCCTACGCCTGAGTTCGCGGGGATCTGGGGCATCTGAACCATTTTTCCTATGCATCTGCCTCAGCATACCCACGCACAGTGAAGGAAACTCTCACGGGAAGATTGTTCGCTATCCATTTTCCCATCCTCCATGAATTTTGTTGATCTCTGGGATCGACCTTTACATAACCTCACACATCTTTGAAAACAGAAAATCGTGAAGTCGACCTGTGTTTTTTTATTGTGAAGATGAAACATCTTGGATATGGCCTGAACCATGTTGTGTCTTAGTGTGGTCTGTTGTCGTTTTTGGATGTCCATACCAAAATTCTTGTTGTTGTTGTCACCCGTGGGTTAGCTGAATTTCTATTGTTGTTGTTGTTATCCTCACCTTGCGGGAATTGAAGTTGAAGATGGTGGAAGAGTCGGGTGGTTAGGCCCGTGGTTGAAGAGGCAGGCTGTCAGGCATGTGAGTAGCTCTTCCCAGGTGAAGGAGTCTGTTGGGAAGTAGTTTTCTCCCAAAGAGATTCCAACACTAGCTACGGAGCTCTGAGACTTCCTAATCCGGCCTATTATCGAGGCCCAGAGAGGGAGGTGAAGCACTGATGAACTGTGCTTGTGAAGGTGTATACTCTCGGGTGGAACAAACATGTGGGGAATGAGAGTTTGTGAGTAGTGGGCGTAAGAAGGCATCCTGGGAAGAATCCTTCCAGTTATTTTGTGTAGTTTCCCTGTAACCTCAGCCTAGTTTAGGATTCCCTTACCTTGGGTGGAGCTTGGTCCCAGCTCGGGGGTGACCCACTGCTGAGAGTGATGAGCAGCGTGGTCCAAGGCTGGGAGGTTCGTGGAAGGTCTGCATGTGGTAGGTGGAGTTACTACAGCTTCAAAGATAACTATTAATGTTGTACTTAATTTATATGTGATGTTAGTCTGTAATACTTACTATATTATCATGCATTTCGTTATGATGATTCTTACTATTTATTTCATTAATTATGTATGATGGCAGTAATTATATGCTACTTTGTTAAGCCATTTAACTTCATTTAAATGCATATTACATAAGTATGAGAATGTTGTTCCGCACAGTAGCGTTTGCTCGGCCAGTGGGATGACGGTCGGGGACGTTACAATATGGTATCAGAGCGTGGTTTACAACACTGAACCTGAATGGGCTGGATAAGTGGTCATTGGACCCAAAGTTCAGGTGGGAATCATGTTTGGAAGAACCGATTTTTGGACCTTTGAATGTTCCTAAGTGCCAAGGAGTCACTTGGTTGTGTTACAAAGCTCAGGAGGTGTAGTGATATTATAAAACCCGCAGTCGGTGTGGTATATGGACACAGGGAGAGAGAGAGCTCAACGCATGAAGTGTTGGAGCTGTTGGATCTCATCGGGAGGAAAGGAGATCCCTTACAACCGTTAGATCCATAGAAGGTGTCGAAAGGATATCCGAGAAGCCTTTCAGGAGTTCGGTTGTCGGGAAAAAGAGGGGAGCACTGAGACACAAAACCCCGAAAACCTAAGAAGATCTATGCCATAGATCTGGGAGGAGGGATTGACCGTTAGATCTTGTGGAGTCACTCTCGAGTTAGTCGCGAGAACCTTTCGGATTTCGCAAAGTCAATAGATGGGAAGTGAGGAGAGGTGAACATCTTCAAAACCCGAAACCCCGAAATCCCGAAATGATCTACACCATAGATCATAGGAGAGGAGCTTGACCGTTGGATCAAGTAGATGAATAGACTGTAAATTCAGAATTTCGGCAAACAAAAGCTGGAAATGTGTGGATGCACAAACTCCCGATGCTCGAAACTCCGAAACGAAAAGTGAAAGTGGTGGGACCCTATGACGTCGTCGGAAATGATGTGGACCTTCTTAAGGACACCATGTGTCACTACCTTGGTTGGTGACATTTGTGCTATGGGCCTAGGGGGAGAGAGGTCGGAAATTCAGGAGTTGGGAGTTGGAGAGGGAAGTGAGTGCAAGAACCTCCGGGACCAAAACCATGAAACCCCAAAATCCCAAAACCTGAATTTTCGTTTGGAGAGCCTTGTAGCACCTAGCAGTTTAGCATTTGATCACGGCTCGTGGATGCATGGGTTGGGGACTAAGAAAATGGGGGCTATCACCCAGAAATTGCAGAGCCAAACAGAGCTCAGAAAATTCGTGGAATCAAAACATTTTCTTATTCATGTTGGTTTATGAATGTTGTAGTTTTATTAAGGGTTTAAGGCCTAACAAATTTTGGTTGACTGCACATTATGTGTGCAGAGTTCAACGAGTGTCAGGACAGCCGTGAATCGATGCCGAGTATAGAAATGGAAGAGGTGTGGATTGCCTCCAATTCAGAGAACAAAAGAGAAGGAAGGGATGTCAACTTGGGAGTCGAAGGATCGAACTCTAATGGGCACAGAAGAGAATTGGATAAGGAAGGGAATATGATGAAAATAATTGAAATATTGCAGAAAGATACCCAGGCTTGCCGAGCTGATAGCCAAAATCTCATGAGGGTCAGGGATCAGCAAGGTGAATTCAACTTAAATATGTTGAAGAGCCTGGAAATAATAGAAAGGAAATTGGAAAAGGAGAGTGACACAAGCAAAACAGGGAGTCGCAGGACTCCTGAGAGAAAAAGAAGATCGAGAAGTGGTAGCAGACATTGTCGTCGCTCCCCAAATCATTCTAGTAAGGAAGCACACAGTAGTTCAAGCCCATCCCCTACCAGAAAACACCGAATATATGGAGTGGATGAATTGAAAGGGGAGATGAACAAGATTAAGCCTCCTATGTTTGATGGAGAACATAATAAGGAGGAAGATGCCGAAACATGGTTTCTTGGCATGAGGAAATATTTCCAACTACAGAATTATTCCTCTCATGCAGAAGGAAGAATTGCGATGTATCAACTAAAAGGAAAAGCATCCATGTGGTGGGATCAACTTGTGTAGGTGCATCACATTAGAGAGAAAGATATCACTTGGAAGGAATTCAAGAGGTATTTCGAGAGGAAATACTTGACTAAAAGATACTATGACAGAAAGATGAAGGAGTTCTTCAAACTCAAGTTGGACAGCATGACCATTGATGAATACGAATGAAGATTTTTGGAATTACTGAAGTATGTTCCATTCATCAAAGATGAGGCTATCAAGATTCAAAGGTATCTGAGTGGACTTCCACCTCCCATTGGTGACAAGATTCAGTATGATGATCCTAAGACTATGAAAGAAACAATAAGAAGAGTGAAATGCTTATATGAACAACAAAGAGAAAAGCCTACCTTTCGGAAGGCTTGGGATGACCAGAAGAAGTTTAAGAAAGAACAGAGGCAGAAGGGAAACAAACCTTCCTTTTTCAGAAATAGTCCTCAAGGATAGCCATCGTTTAGAGATCCGAGAATGGCTGAAGTGGGGGAACAAAGGCTGAGACAGACGCCCATTCAGTGTTGGGGTTGTAAAGAGAACCACAAGTACAGAGATTGTCCCCATAAAAATGGCAAAGCAAGCGCTGTCCATAATGTTCAACAAGCTGAAATAGTGGAGTACATGGGTAGTAGAATTCCAAGGATCTATGCGGCCTTGGACAAAAACCAAGCTGAATTTCAGTCGCACATGATTGAAGTGGAAGGTATGATTAACAACCAACCATTTACTATTTTAATTGATTCAGGGGCTAGCCATAGTTATGTAGATCCTAGGGTGGTGGAAAGTTTGCATTTATCAAGAAGCAAACATGAAAAGTCTTGGTTAGTGCAGTTGGCTACAGGAACCAAGAGGAAAGTCAATGAGTTGGTTAAGTCTTGTCCTGTGGACATGAAGGGATTGAGCACGAAGGTTGAATTGAATATTTTGCCTTTAGGCTCTTATGGCTATTTAATTGGGATGGATTGGTTGGACCAGCACCATGCCCTCCTGGACTGTTGTAACAAGGAATTTACTTGCCTGGACGAAGAGGGGAATCGGAAAACAGTCCAAGGAATTCCCAGAGTTGTGGTTGTTAGAGAAATCTCAGCAATGCAGCTGAAAAAGTGCTACAGGAAAGGTTGTCAATTGTTTGCAGCCCATGTGGAGGAAGCATCCAAAGATGAAGTCTCAAATATTGGAGACCATGCGATACTAACAGAGTTTGAAGATGTATTTCAGGATGTACTCGGACTACCTCCGAAGTGAGATATCGATTTCTCTATAAATCTGATGCCTGGAGCAGCTCCAGTGTCGAAAGCTCCTTATAGAATGAGTACGCCAGAGCTGAAAGAGTTGCAATTGCAGCTTGAAGAGATTCTAAAGAAGGGGTACATTCAACCAAGCATGTCACCTTGGAGTGCCCCAGTCCTGTTCGTGAAGAAGAAGGATGGGACGTTGAGGTTTTGCATTGATTTCAGACAGTTGAAAAAAGTAACTGTCAAGAACAAGTATCTTCTACCGAGGATCGACGATCTTTTCGATCAGTTGAAAGGTGAAAAAATATTTTTGAAGATAGATATCAGATCGGGATATCACCAGGTAAGAATAAAGGATGAAGACATCAACAAGACCACCTTTAGAACAAGGTATGGTCATTACGAGTTCACAGTGGTACAGTTTGGGCTGTCGAACACACCTACTGTTTTTATGTGCTTGATGAATGGTGTATTCAGGGACTATATAGATAAGTTTGTCATAGTCTTCCTGGATGACATTCTAGTGTATTCCAAGTCAGAGCAAGAGCATGAACAACACCTGAGGATGGTGTTGTAAGTGTTGAGAGAACACCAGCTGTATGCCAAGTTGAGCAAATGCTCGTTTTATCAAAGGCAGATCCATTACTTGGGGCACATTATTTCAGAAGAAGGGATCGTTGTGGATCCTGAGAAGGTTGAGGCCATCAGAGAATGGTCAGGGCCAAGGAATGTGGCAGAAGTTAGATCCTTTATGGGTCTAGTGGGCTATTATAGAAGGT